>OZ038479.1:59112745-59235245 GCA_964036315.1 Acanthosepion esculentum | reverse complement strand
TAGATATACATATATATATATATAGATAGATATACATATATATATATATAGATAGATATACATATATATATATATAGATAGATATACATATATATATATATAGATAGATATACATATATATATATAGATAGATATACATATATATATATAGATAGATATACATATATATATATATATAGATAGATATACATATATATATATAGATAGATAGATATACATATATATATATATATAGATAGATATACATATATATATATATATAGATAGATATACATATATATATATATATAGATAGATATACATATATATATAGATAAATATACATATATATATATATATATATATATATATAGATAGATAGATAGATAGATAGATAGATAGATAGATAGATAGATAGATAGATAGATAGATAGATATAGATATAACATAAAATGTTTCATAATCTATTTTAGCTCATAACAAATGAACATTTCTCATTTCTCAATTTCAGGTTACCAACCACTGCTTTTCATATTTTTTTTTTTTACTGGAACTCTTTTCAACATCTACATAAATGTTAGCAGGCACCGTTTGATTAAGACAACCCAGGCACATGTTCTCCACTGCAATATTATTTATATATATATATATAAATATATATATATTATATAATTGAGGTTATAATCAATAATTCGCTGAAAAAACAGCATAGTATGATGATAAAAGGCCCCAAATTTAACAAAAACAAAGTTTTATCGTGAAAAAGATATGTTATTAATAAGAGGAAAGACCAAGGTATTTTAATTATTTAAAAAAATTTTTTTATTCCTTTTTAACACGTTTGACATTTTGGTTGAATATCTTTTTTTACGTCAGCGGTCGTATAATATTTAGCATTAGTTTTTTTAGCGCTTTTGTCAGTTGAAAAACACTTTAGTTTGGAAATTCTTGCAAAAATCAAATAATTGCCAGATTTTAATGATACTTTCAGAACTTATTAAAAAATGAATTAAATTATTGTAGAAATGTTTGTTTCTTAGAAAGTCATAGTAAAAATATTTTTTATATCTGTTACACCCCACCATTACTTAATTTTATGAAAACTTGAAAACTCAAATATGAACATCTCTGTAATTTTTAATTAAATGCAGAAGACTTCTTCAAAATCATCGATTTTTTTTATAAATCGAAGACCATTTCTACTCAGACTTTAGCTCTGAATTGTAAAATACAAAACCAAATAAAATTAAGACATTTTTAATTTTATAAAAAGCTTTTAATGTCTTTTCTGAATACTATAAGGGCATTTTTGCCTGAAGTCAATTCGGTTCAGTATCACATAGATCAGTCAATCAGTTATGTGCCATGCTTGATACACACTTAGGCAATCATGTATCTTTCGCTACATGACTGACGAGGCAGATTTTTTTCCCGCAGTAGGTTGCCATTTCTTTCTGCGGTAGGCCAGTTGCCATCCAAGGCTATAGAATCCGATCTGTCCTGCTATTTGTAATTGGCGGGGGGGGGGAGAAGAGGATTCATACCTTTCCCAAGGGTATTAGCACGTAAGTGAATGTAATGGATTCAACTGGAATTTGAACTCGGCTCTCCGATTTTTCAATCCGAGCCGCTAGCCATTACTCCACCGTGCCTCCGATATAGAAACCTTTTTATCTCCGAGTGGATGTTTACCCACAGTACAGTTCTTCTATGGTTGACAGACTTTGCTGTTTTCTTTATCTCGGAGGCCATTCAGAGTGATTTACTCACCAGTCTTAATCGACTGCCAGTCAAAAATTTGTCATGTGGATTACTTTACTTGACATGGGGTGCAATCATGAGGTGGCCGTATGTTGGACGAATGTCCAAGCAACTCCTACGTGAATGCAGGACGGCTGCCTTATGGTGCTTTTGGTTAACTCTTGGCCAATCGCCCGATGGCCACGTGATTTTGGAACCAGATCATCCATGAATGGGAGCGCTTCCAAGTTCACGTGTCCTTAGCATAAGGATGAACAAAAAGGAAAGAGAAAAAGAAGAGAAGGATGATCCTAGAACATATTTGCTTGCAAGTTTAATACATTTTATTTACCGTATTTGACGGCATATAATTTGCACGGGTGTATGACATGCATCCCAATTTAAGCAGGAAAAAAATCAAGAAAAAAAATTAGTAATTAGTAAAATAATTAGTAAATGGTACGGACTAGGCTATATTTATGACTATGAGGTATTATTTTTTTGGTTAAACAAGCCATGATTACACGAAAAATAATAGGTAAAAAAACTTTATTATATCCAAAGGTAAGAAAACAAAATAAAAATCAAACAATTATTACAACTGAGCAAAACAGTACAGTTACCATTAAAATTTTATTCATCTTAAAATCTATAAAATTCGTCAGTAAATGTTGGTTTTATTTCCCGAGCGCTAAATATCCCTTAGAATTTTCCAAAATCGCCATTATTCGTGCAAATGTACATGCTGAACTCGAATTAACAATTAAATTATGAAGAAACCTTACCGTTTTGGAGTTATCGACAGGAAGAAATCGGACTTCTTGTTAGTCATTCGTCCCCCATTACTGCTATGATGAATACTAATACGCTGCCGGGTACTTCCGGCCTATTTACTTCTTTTACAGACTTTCCTTGCAGAAAATCACTACGCACTACCGTAAAGAAATGTAAATTTTTTTTTTTTTTTTGGTAAGTGTAATTTTATTTATAACAAAAACAAATTAAATAATACAACAGAACCTTTTTTTCCGTTTTGAATAGCAATGACAAATTAAAAGAACAAATTAAATAATAAAAATAAAGCATTTTTTTATAAAATTTAAAAATATAACAAAAATTAATACACAAACTTGGTAAAGTAGAAGGGTTGATTCTATTTTCATTTGTTTTTAATTTGTCCCCTTCTTCTACACAGAAAGAAAACCCCACCCCTGACCTTAACACCTAACCCTAAAGTTAATCTTTAGAGTTAGGTGTTAAGGGAGTGGGGTTTTCTTTCTGTGTGGAAGAAGGGACAAATTAAAAAATAAAAAAAACATTAAATAATTTACCAAGTTTGTGCATTAACTTTTTCTTCAATTTTAAAATATAAAAAATGCTTTAATTTTATTATTTAATTTGTTCTTTTAATTTGTCATTGCTATTCGAAACGGAAAAAAGGTTCTATTGTATTATTTAATTTGTTTTTGTTATAAATAAAACTACACTTACCAAAAAAAAAATTACATTTCTTTATGGTAGTGCGTAGTGATTTTCTGCAAGGAAAGTCTGTAAAAGAAGTAAATAGGCCCAAATCAATCCGCCGCAGTGTTTACTTCTAAATAAGCCGGTAATGGCTGACGAAAGACCGACAAGAAGTTCGATTTTTTCTTATCGATAACTCCAAAATGGAAAGGTTTCTTCATAATTTAATTGTTAATTCGAGTTCAGTATGTACATTTGCACAGAATTATGACTGTTTTGGAAAATTTTAAGGGATATTTAGCGCTCGGGAAATAAAACCAACATTTACTAAAAAAATTAATTAGTACCAATTCGTCGTCTTCGTTATCAAAACTCTGATACTCATTTTCAATACTACTATCATCGCTGTTAAATAATGCGTCATATTCCGTTCCACTGAAAGCAATGCTAATGCCACACTTTTTAAAAGATTTAACAATTTCTGGTTTATTATCCCAAGCTTGCTTCACCCATTCGCAAACTTGTGCAATGCTGTTTTTTTTTAAATTCTTCCTGTAAGTGTAAGGTCGTGATCAGGCATTGCCATCCAGGTGTTCCATTGCTCTTTCCATGTTTAAGTCTAAGCATTTAGACGATAAAATTTTGTTTTCATAAAGTTTGGTGTCTTTTTCATCAGACTATGCTTTTTTTAGCGATTTCGTGGAGGTACCTAAAACAGGAGTTGCCATGTATCTAATTTCAGCAGACTATCGCGAATTTTAAACCTACATATGGCATATAAGATGCAGGGGAATTTCAAAAGATATTTTTAGTAAAAAAAAAAAAGTGCGCCTTGTATGCCGTCACATACGGTAATTAATATTTGAGGGTTTTTTATATATATATATAAGCTGGGATTTGGAGGATTTGTTTGTTTTTTTTTTTAGCTTTATGCCTATTTGGTTAATGAAATTGGGTCGGTTCGGATAAACACATATGTGACTGTGCCACACCTTAACAAGAAGAAGGAAAATGTCATGAATAGCAATTTTCTAAAACATAAAAGCGGGTTTTCATCACTGTTCGTTCCTCAAAGGGGTCAATAAATGTTATTCCATAGCTTATCAGTCAGGTACAGGATAAGGCATTACCACACGTTATCGATGCCTCTTATATGTTATCTAGTCAAATTGTATTCTTGTAACACTAAATTTAAACACAGTAATCATCGGTTCTTTTTCATTTTTCTTAGAAAGGTTATCAGGTTATGGTCATATACTAGGGTAGGCTGATGGGACGAGGACACATACATTTTAAAGTATTTTAAGCTTAACAAAAGAGCAAGAGTTTCTTTTTCGACAGTAGAGTAATTCCTCTGGTGAGTGTTAAAGTTCCTCGAGTAATAGGTGACAAGATATTCGACACTATCTCTATCGGACTACAACGTCAATGTGGTGATCACTTGCATCTACTGGTAAGCTAAACGGTTGGGTAAACACAGGAGCTTTAAGGATAATGTTTTAACATAAGACTTTTATTTGATCAAAGAATAGCAAATGACCAAAAGAATTTGACTTTCCTCTTCAATAATTGGGTAAGTGGCGAGGCTCCATTGGAGAAGTTTTTACAGAACTTGCGATAATAACCTACCATGCTGAGAAATCTTTTCATGCCTTTTACTTTGGTTGGGGCTAGGTACTCACCTCAGCTTGGCAGAAATCCCTTTTTTGTGAGATTAATGTTGAGGTTGGCATGCCTTAATCGGTTAAAAACTTTTCAGAGAGATATCATATGATCCGCTCAGGTGTTATTGTATACAACTATATTATCGATGTACGTCTCGATTCCAGCCAGATCTTGTAGGAAATGGTTAATCATTTGCTGGTAGGTGGCCTGGGAATTTTTCATCCCGAAAGGCATTATGCGATATTGGTACAAGCCATCCAGACTCACTAAAGCAGATATCTCCTCAGTACACTCGGCCAGGGACACACACCAATATGCTATCAACTGGTCGAGTTTTGTAATATATGTGGCCTTGCCTATTTTATCGACACAGTTGTCCATCTGGGGAATAGGTTGTGAGTCAGTCTTAGTGATGAAGTTCACCTTTCGGTAGTTGTTGCAAAACCGAACCGAAATGTCAGTTTCGTTCCCCAGCATGCAGGAGGTGGACCAATTGTTCTGGCTACGCTCAACAATGCCATTCTCTAACATATAGGCTACTTCTCTACGTAGGTTTCTGTGGGTTGACTTGGTAGGATGGCAGCTCATAGTGGCTTGGTTGGGTATGTCGAGGAACAGGCCCCTGAAATTCATGATAAGCGTAGCTAAATGTTTTTTTCTTTCTAAGGGCTAAGGGTTTCATGCCTAAGTCGGCTAGCTCCTCAGAGTTGCAAAATTTGGCAGGGTGGTTTTCCCTTTCCGTAACTTCTCCTTGGATCTCCGTCAACTCAGGCATAGGACTAGATCCTCTGATCACTAATATAGGGTCGGTCTTTCCCCTTTTTATAATAGGGCTTGAGCTTTTTGATATGACACATCTGCATAGACTTCATGCGATCAAGAGTTCTTATAGTTTTAAGATAACTGGCCTTTCTCGCCACCCCATACAGACCATGGACTCGAGCTTTGAAGGGATATCTGGACAAGGGTAATAAAATTAACACCTTATCCCCGACACTGAAACTTTGTTCAACTGCGTCTCGATCATATCGGTCCTTCATTTTACGTTGAACTAGAGTTTCTCGCAGGCTAGTTCACACATTTCGGTGAGTCAGGTCCAGAATCGGGACACATAATTTAGCTCGCCGCCACTGGCTCTTTGCACAACCAATCTTCCTTCAGCACTTGTAAAGGACTCTGAACTGAATGTCTGAATATTAGTTCAAATGGGCTGAACTCTAAAGGCTCTTGGACAGATTTACGAGCAGTGAACATTAGTAATGAAATAATCTTTGTCCAAATCTTGTTAGTGGTCCAGAAAGTGTGTTTGCATCATGCTTTTTAGGGCGGAGTGAAACCTTCCCAAGGCAACTTGGGATTGTGGGTGATAAGTGCTGGACTTAATATACCCAAAGTTCCCACAACTTACTGGAATACCCCTGATATGAAGTTGGACCCCAGGTCTGACTGTACCGCCTTGGGTAAGCCAACCATGATACGAAAGGTAATAAGGGCTTTTGATATTTTTCTGTCAGAAAGATTTCTAATGGGTATCACTTCGGGAAATAATTGTTAGTAAATATTGTTTCCCCAACTTAATGGAACAACACAGTCTACGACAATATGACAAAAGAGTTCCTCGAAAGTAGTGATGGGATGTAGGGGTGTATTGGGGATTTTCTTATTTGGATTCCCTATAACTTTGCAGGTGTGTCAAATGCTCAGATACATACTTCGGAATTCCTGGCCAATAAAAATGTTTGGTGGTCTTATCGTATATTTTGTTAATGCCACGGTGGCCTCCCAGAGGGATTTCATGAGCTTTTCTCATTACCTTCAGTCTGTACCTTTTAGGGAGTACTACTTGGTGAACTATCGACCAGTCTTCCAAAGCTGGAATATGAGAGGGTCTCCACTTCCTTATTCTCATTCTTGACAAAATACCTGGTTGAAACTTTCTCCAGCTCATCCTCGGGCAACAACTAACTGAAAAATGGGGTGAGCTCAGAATCTCTGTCCTATTCTGTTATGAGTAATCTCCTCGACAGGGAAATGTCCATAGTGGGTTCAATCAACAACAACATCGTCATTTCCAGTTGTTGGACTATTGGGGGATAATTTAATCCAACATCAGAATTCAGAAAGGTCTGTGACAAGTCAATCGCCTCATCCTCCACCCTATCAATGTTCTCCTCGTCTATTTTTCTATTTAGATGCAGCTGCTAATACCCAGTACAATAACAGATTTTCCCGTGGCCAAATTCAATTCACGTAGTACAAAACTTTTCACAATTAGGGACTGAGTTGTCCCAGTGTCTCGCAAGACTCTTATAGACATTTTCTTTCATCCATGCAATAACGCATGTTCATCAGTGAGGATTGTCATTTCATATAGGCTATTGACTCTCTTCTCGTTGAGGTAGGTCTTCAAATCGTCAGAGACACATTCTTTAAATTCTTCTATCAGGATCATTTGCCTCAGCTCCATCCATCGAAATATATCTCCTGTCTTGAGAACTTACATATGTCTCCTTTCAGTATGTTCCAAATTTTTGCCGGTATTCCTCTGGTACTAGTTCATACATTTTAAAGATAGCTAACTCGACGTCATATTCAACATAGCCTATTACTGATAGGGTGGTATATGCTTCTTGGGACTTGCCTTTTAATGCGGTCCGCAATGACTGTGGCCAAGTTACTACAGGCCACTCTAGGTTCAAGGAAACCTTTTTGAAATGTTGGGAATACTAGTCAATGACAACCTCGTTAAACTGCGGTGTGAGTCAGACCTACTTTGCTAAGTCAAATTCACTTCTTCTTGCTATGTGAAGTTGCCGTCTTTCATCTAACTCCTGAAATATATTCTATCACCAATAGTTAATGATTTATAAACTTGATTACTGAAGGTCTACATATGTATGCAACATAGAAATCAGCACGGAAAACAATGTTTCATATTGTTTAAAAGATTTTTAAAATGTTACCATACAGGTAAAAATCTGAAATGTTGCAAAATCAATAAAACCTCTTAAAATATGATTAAAAAAGATGACTTTCTCATTCATTTAGATAAACAATAATTGTAGAACCATCATTACACTAAATAAAGGAGGGCTACATGTCCCAAAAATAAACAATACAGAAAACAGAATCATCAAGTAGAGTTCAAATTCCATTTAGAGTTTATAAAAGTGTTCTAGATGTATTCATTATGTAATATTTTTGTTTGTGTTAGTAAAATTTCTGAAACATCAGGCTGTTGCAATATCATTTAACACATCAAAAAATACACACTCCATTTTAAAAGAGGCTTTTCTTTGATATTTCAAACACAAAGTAATATTTAATAAAATTCAGGTTAATTAAATTTCATATAATCTATTTTTTTAATGTCTCAGAAAAGTAGATTTCATTTTTGAAATATTTTAGTAGTAAGGTGAATTATGATGACAGATCTGTTGATATGGACAATAAAATGGATTTTACTCATTTGATAAAAAACAAAAAGATGCCAAACAATTTAAATTTAAATACACCAATAATTTTGCTAATCGTGAATATTGAATTTAATTAGATATCTTTCATAATAAATGAGCGTACATGATGAAGTACCCCAAACTCATTAAAAGCAAATATTTATCTTTAAAATCTTTAAGAATAATCAAAGAATGTTTTTTTAATATGTTTTAGAACCTTAAAAATTTTGTTTAAAGACTGTGTTTTCTGGTTGCAGTGGATGAAGTATGCAAAATTTTAGTATCTGTTTGCAGTGAAAAACACATTGGATTGGAAATTCTTGCAAAAAGCAGACATTTGTCAGATTTTAATGAAACTTTCAAGACTTATTTACAATTGAATGAAATTAATTTAAAAATGTGTCTGTTTTGGAAAAGCTAGATACAAAATTTTTATTTTTCCATGTCACTTATTTAATCGTATGAAATTTTGAGAAAATCATTTTTGCAATGACACTAAGACATTATTGAATTGGAACTTTTCACTGTTTTTTTATGAATAAGATACATTATGGACACTATTGATTCAAGAAAAAAGTTTTTTATGAATAATGAATTGACACCCTAGAATTTCTTTTCATGTATAAATGTGATGATTTTTGGAAATATGGACATTCAAACATATTATCAGAAGATAAATTCATTAAATTTAAAATTTATTGGTAATTTGCTAAAATCTCCTATGATTATTGGGCAGTTAATAAGCTAAAAAAGGTGTTCCCAATGTATTTACCAAATCATTTTTTAAATTATGTCTTCCCTATGGAAAAAATTCCTGAACATAAGTCTATCGAGAGAGATGACAACACCTAAAAAAAACAAAAAAACATAAGCTCTGTGCTGAGAAAATGTGTTTCTGTGATATTGTAAATCTAAAAGCAAGCAATATTTGATTCAAATCAGATTATAAATAAACTTTAAATCAGATAATCATCCTCAAATAAGGCAAAAGTTTTTTTTAATGAAGTGAATCATGTTTTGTTGACAGATATGACAATATTTTAAAGATTCAAAAAAAAAGAAGTCATTCTGAGTTCAATACAGTTAGATATACAGCCATGAATTTTGCTTAAAGGAAATATTAAATTTAATCTAGGTACCTCCACAGATTTGCTAAAAAATGAGTATACCATAAGGAATAAAATGCCTGAAACTTAACAAAAACAAAGTTTTATCATCAAAATGTTTATTATAAAGAGGAAAAACCAAAGGATTTTTTTGATTATTAAATTATATTTTTTTATCCTTTTTCAATTATTATTTTTCATTTTACAGATTTGATAATATATAGTGAAAAAAATTATAGTTAGAGCCATTTTATGTTACCTGTGGAAGAAATGGACTGAGTGCAAAAGTAGCATTAAAAGAAATTAATGATGTTGTTGGCCTAATAACTGTCTATGAATTTATAGCACAAAACTGGTTAAGACATTTCAACTCAGTTAATACCAGCCTCAAATACAAATGAAGATCAGTGAAATCTTCTGCATTGGAAGGCCTTGCTTGAAACTGTTGAACAATAGCCAAGCATTAACACTTGCATATTGTCAGCAAAACTATGTACTTCATAAATTGTCATCCTTTGATGACTCCATAACCTCAGTCTTGTGAACAGATGTTGTTGTGAAGTTCCTCACAAATTGACCAATGTCCAAGCTCAACGATGTGTGAACATTTGCAAACAACTGCTGGAAAAAACCTCAAAATACAATTCAACACCAAAAAGAGGTAACTGAGTGTTGAAATTTCATAGGGGTGCATGTTTGAGATCATCATACCGTGAATGCTGACCTTCGTGCTCAACAACTTCAGCAAATAGATGATGCTTTGAAAGCCTGCTACCTGACATTGGTCAACTGAAGATGCCTCCTCCCACAGAATGACAATGCCCCATCTCACATTACTCATGTGACCAACTTGAAAGCCTGGAAGTGCAACCTTAACCTACCTAGAGTCCAGATCTTGTGTCATGACATTACTAGGTAGTAATCTCATGACACAATCTTTTTCAGGCCATGTCTCATTTCTTGCATGGATAGAGGTTCAACATAGTGGATAAGGTATGAGTGTAGGCAGTTTTTGCTTCTAAACGAGTTAAATGGGTTAAGTGTGGAAATCAACTATTGGCACAATGATAGCAATAGACTATACAATATGATGGAATGAATAAATGCTTGTCGCATGTAATTTGTTTGAAGTGTTAAAACTCAAAATAAGAAAAAAGGTTTTGACTTAATCCCCAACACAACTCCACTGTTTTCTTGCCTCTCAAATAAGGATAGTAACAATTAAGTCTCTTAAGAGGGAGTTCAAACAATGTATAATAAGAAATAATTAAAATATATTCACATGATGCTAATATGTCATATTATTATTATTATTATTATAATACTGCAATCATAGAATTTTAGGAAATAGATGAGTTAAATAAGAAGTGTGAAGCAAGCAAAAGTCGCTTGCTATAGCCAGTGATTTTAAAAGTTAATGTGAGAAGAGCAAAACAAGATATGTTGAGTGTCCTTTCTATCATTTTCAGACATTTTTTTTCTTAGCACATTCAATAAGAATTGAACCTTTTCACCAATTGACCTGTTAAGCTTGAACAAGCAAATTTCACTGTTTTGAATAGTACACAGAGTGCAGACAAAATGAAATATTTCATATCTGAAATCATTTCTTAGCATGGTGTATGCATAAGGGTTGTAGAATGTAAAGACATGACTGTTGTGATAAAAAAAATATAAAATACAATGAAAAACTTAGAAATTCAATAGGAATGATTTTCTGCCACAAGACAACACTGAAAAATTCTCATGATTTATTTTATATTTATATAATGATAATAAAATAAAATGTTTGAATATTTACTAATATATGTCATCACCTATAGGTAACAATTTACGAACTAGACTATTAAATGTCTACACATTTACCCAGCATAAAAATCAACATATTTTAAAGATATTTTTTAACAGATATTAATGTTACAATAGAGGTGAATATTTGAAAATGTTGAAAAATGTATAAAACCTGCAAAAATAAGATTAAAAATGAGACTACTGTCAGATTAATTAAGACAAAATTAATAATTTCAGAAGATTCATTACAATAAATAAAGGAAGGATTTGTGGCCCAATGATAAACTATACAGAAAATGGAATCAGCCAGCAGAGTTCAAATTCCAGCAGCAATAGTTTCTGTTCATACTGCACTAACATTTCAGATGTTTTAACACATTGTATTTCAAAATATATTGTTTACATAAAATCAGAAATCAGATTGACATGATCTTAGAAAACATTCATGTTTTTATTTTATTCAGCATAAAATAGACTCTAAAATGTCCATACATTGATTCTCCTTTTTCCATTTATATGCTGAATGTTCCTCACAAAGTATTTAATTCCTACTGACCTGATTCTTTAAAATATAGATGCTTTTCTTCATTCATATCTAAAGAAATAGACTGCAAATTATATAATCAAACAATGCATTCCAAATTTTCAAACACTGAATTGTCCTAATTGTATTTGTATATTGAACGTTCCTCAGAAAATATTCTCTATTGTATTTCTGCCTTTATGATTTCAATGAAAATGCACAGGTGTCTGCAAATTTACACAAAATGTTTGTTTCTGTCATTAGGTTAAGTTTTAATGAGAAATTTCAGATGTTGCCTTACATGAAGAAGCTGTTTAAGCAGGGTGTATATCCAAGTGCTTCTTCAGTTGGTAATACACTGAAAATATGGTTTCTCTCAGAGTCTATTGAATTTTACAGTATAGGCAGTTTTACAAAAAAATCATTAATATGAGACATGATTTTTCAAAAATGTATATTCACAGATAGCACACTAAATATGATATATAAAAATGCAGCCTGATAAAGGTCACAAAATTATATTTTCTCTCCAGCATGTCTCTTCATATGTCTCACCAAATGAGATTTCCCTGAAAATGCAGATGAACAAACTTCACAAGAATATGGCTTCTCTCCAGTGTGAGTACGCATGTGAATGATCAAATGTGATTTCTGTGAAAATGCAGAACCACAAATTTCACAAGAATATGGTTTCTCTCCAGTGTGAATACGCATATGAATGACCAAATCGGATTTCTGTGAAAATGCAGACCCACAAACTTCACAGGGATATGGTTTCACTCCAGTGTGTTTTTGCATATGTCTCACCAAATATGTGGACATTGAAAAGGCAGACCCACAAACTTCACAAGAATATGGTTTCTCTCCAGTGTGAGTACGTTTATGAGCAACCAAACCTGTCTTCTGTGAAAATTCATACCCACAAACTTCACAAGAATATGGCTTCTCTCCAGTGTGTGTACGCATGTGAATAATCAAATGAGATTTCTGTGAAAATGCAGAACCACAAACTTCACAAGGAAATGGTTTCTCTCCAGTGTGAGTACGCATATGAACAACCAAATCTGACATCTGTGAAAATGCAGATCCACAAATATCACAAGAATAAGGTTTCTCTCCTGTGTGACTACGCATATGAACAACCAAATATGACATCCGAGAAAATGCAGATCCACAAACTTCACAAGGAAATGGTTTCTGCCCAGGATGGGTATGCCTATGTCTCACCAAATGTGATTTCAGTGAAAATGAAGATCCACAAACATAACATGAATAGGGTTTCTCCACAGTATGTCTATGCATATGACGGATCAAATCCGATTTCTCTGAAAATGCATATCCACAAATTTTACAGGGATATGGTTTCTCTCCAGTGTGTGTTCTCATATGCCTCACTAGATGTGAGGCCTGTGAAAATTCATACCCACAAACTTCACAAGAATATGGCTTCTCTCCAGTGTGAATACGCATATGAACAGCTAAACCTGATTTCCATGAAAATGCAGATCCACAAATTTCACAAGAATAGGGTTTCTTTTCTGTATGTGCTTGCATATGAACAGCCAATTCTGACTTACATGTAAATGCAGATTCACAAATTTCACAAGAATACGGCTTCTCTCCTACATGGCTATGCATATGAGCAGCCAAATTTGCCTTCTGTGAAAATGCAAATCCACAAACTTCACAAGAATATTGTTCCTTTCTAATGTCTCTTTCCATCTGGCCTATTTAGTCTTCACAACTGAGGTGAGCAAAAATCTTAAGAATATGTCCTATCTTTCCTATATATTCATATGTAAAACAAGATGTGTTTTTGTAGAAAAGACTCACCACATATGTTAAATTACATCATTTCTTGCAAATTAAATTTCATTGTTATGCTTTTGAAAATGGAGATCCATAAATTTTACATCAACGTATAAAATACATTTTTGTTCTTCATGGAAAGTGAAATGTCTTTTCCTTCATTGAAATTCTCAATAATAACCACCAAGATTTTTTTACAGCCAGAACACCTGTGAACAACAAAAAGCAATAATTATATATTAAATTAGGTACTGAATAATATATGAAAACAGACTATAGTACAATAGATAAACATAGTTATATATTAAGGTTAGTTCATGAATACAGCAGGAGCAGCCAATGAAGTTCAAACATTTTCAGCGAAACATTATAGTTTTAACATCTAAATTTGTTAAATATATAAATAATTCTATCTTCACACAGATGTATAAGATTAAATATAAGCCTTTTAATATATTTAAATAATTCTTTTTATTCCTTACATATCAATATTCTTGAATATATGTCATGTAAACACACATGTCTGTATTTTAATTTTAAAAAATTCATTTTATAACTTACAAGTAGCCTTTATTTGGAGGTATCAAAATTAAATCTATTAGCATGGAATTAAAACTAAAATTTCCTGGAAAGATACCTGATCTTTTTCAATGGATTTTAATCTCGTCTATAGCAATTCCTTTTTTGTGTTCTCATGTAAAAATCAAATAATTCTCAGATTTCAATGAAACATTCAGAACACATTCACAATCTTTTTTCTTTAGATCTTGATAAAAACATTTTTTTATATCTGTTACTCAGACACTTGTTTAATTTTATGAAATTTTGATAAATTTACTTTTGTTCTGCTTAGTATTTATATTAGTTATATGCAGAACACTTTGGATAACTTAATTCAATTCTTTCAAAACAGAAACCCCCATTTATCAGAAATCTGCTGAATAGTATAATACAAAAGTGCAATAAAACTAAGACATTAATTAGAAAAGCTTTTAATTGCTCTTAAGATATATTAAGGACCCTATTGTCTGGAGGCAAAATCTTTTTTGGTAAATAATGAATTTTTACAAAAATGATGTTCATTTCTTTGATTTTTTTGTGTGGGTGTATCAATGTCCCAGGATATGTGTTATGGTGTAATGGATATCAGCTTGGAATGAAAATTCTGTGAGTTGAGTTCAAATTCTATTTGAATTTATTACAATCACTTACACGCAAAAACCTTTGTGTAAGGTATGAATCCATCTCTTCCTCCAGCCACAGGTTGAATAGCTGGACAGACTGGGTTCTGTAGCCTTTTTTGTTGCCCAGTTTACCATAGAAAGAATTGGCAATGTAATGCAGGAAAATATTCAAATGCTCTTTTCCAACATGCTTTGTATAAGCATGGAAGAGTAGGCTCATAAAATTAACAAAAGAATATCTGATGTGGATGCAACATTGCTGAGTAAGCGTTTGCTTATCATTAAATGTCCTGATTTTTCTAAACGTGGATATCCATACATGATATTATCAGAAAACAAGGGAGGTAAATCTAGTAAATTTAAATCCAAAGGATTAAAATTAATTTAAAATCAAATTAAATCACCATGTTTGTACACACAAAAAATTCAAAATATTGCTGCTCAGTTAATTGTAGTAAGCTTTACCATTTGTAGTTTTTATATAACAACATATAGTTTTGATTTAATAACAATATCATGTAATATGTGCAAAATAAGACACAATTTTAAAAGATGTTTAATCTTTATAAATTATTCTATTTTAAATTTTTTTAATAATGAAAACAATTCTTGTAAATATTTATTATTAAAATCCGATACTTATTTGATTTT
The DNA here is from genome assembly GCA_964036315.1 of Acanthosepion esculentum. NCBI lineage: Eukaryota > Metazoa > Mollusca > Cephalopoda > Sepiida > Sepiidae > Acanthosepion > Acanthosepion esculentum. Next base: position 59,219,878 of record OZ038479.1, on the reverse strand, counting down.
TGCAAAAATTTCCAAATCAATGTAACTTTCATTGCCAAAAAGACACTAAAATTTGCTATGTATACATATAATTTCTAGTCTATCTGTTGACACAAGACAAACAACATTTTAACCAAAATTCAAAATGATCTAAAAATGATTAAAGCCTGTAAGTAAATATTAAAAATACTTAGGACTTTCCTCTTGAGAACAGCATTAAGAATTTGAAGATAAAACTTAGTTTTTGTTGGGTTTGGGTCATTTTTCCATCATGGTTTGCTCTTTTTTTTGGGTGTTTTAGTGGAGGTAACTACAAGAAATGATAAAAACAAAATGAGATGATTTTGTTGTGTTCAAATAATTTTCCTTGAATTTCACTGTTATATAACATTTTTGTATTGCTCATTCAGTTCATATAGCTAAGTCCACTTATTTTTTTTTTTTTTAGATACCTCGGGTTTAAAATGAATTTTTATAAATGAAAAGCTTTCTTGAAGCTTTCATTTTAGCTTTAATTGTAAGCTAAAGGATTCTAAATTTACTATTTCCAGTAAACAAAATACACTGGTGTATTTCAAACAGAAATTATATTGATTAAAATTGATTTTATTTTATTTTTCTAAAATAGCTGGGCAAACTCTCCTGACAATGTAAGTGGAGTGCTGTACTCCCGTGTGCCCATTGCTCCTGGAACATGATTTTACTCACACACAGCTCATCCACATGGACAGCACTGATCAATGGCCCAAGTCGGTTTTCTTCTTCATTGTATTAAACCACTGCTGCGGCATCCTGGTCAGTCAGTTGGCCATGTTTTCAGTTGATGTAACCAATATCACATCCATGGTCAGCTCGTACTCCCTCACCGGTTCCTTGAGTGCACTTAACCATCTCCTGATGCCTTGGTACACACTCATGCCTTCCTGGTTCGATACCGATACTTGGAGAGCCAAGTTAATGCCTCTTAACATGGTGTCTAGTTCAGCTAAATTTATGCAATTGGCATTATTTTCAGGTAGCAGCCAACAAGCTTCCTCCAGCACAGTCCCATGCCTCTCCAACATTACACCGATTGCTAAAGAACTGTCATCAACCTACACATTCAGTTCACGACCATCCATGCATCAATCCCCATGAGCCAGATTATCCCACTTCCTCTGCAGCCATGGTCTCAAACATCATATGCTGGAGGAGGGTGTACTTCGTCTCATCATCCCAGTCCTTCATGACCGAACTGACTCTCCTCTTGATAATTCCACAAGACACATGAAGCCACCCACACATACTCAAAAAAAGAGAATTATTTTTAATTATTGTAAAAATCTTTGGTATGATGAATTGTATTAAGCTTTTCAATTTTCATGAGGAATCAGAGAGCCAAGTTTGAATTTCAGTCAAATCCATTACATTCACTGACATGCTAATACTCTTGGGAAAGGTATGAATCCTCTTCTTCTCCCCCCAGCTATGAGTAAATAGTAGGACAGACTGAGTTCTACAGCCTTGGATAGCAACTGGTCTACTGCAGAAAGAAATGGCAACCTACTGCGGGAAAAATTCTGTCTCGTCAGTAATGTATCAAAAGATACATGATCGCCTATGTGTGTATCACGCATGGCACATAACTGACTGAAATATATTTTCAATTAATAATTTAATTGCCTAATTGTTGTGCTGTTGAGAAAAATTCTAAAACAATTTAAAACATTTTTGAAACTTTATAATTAAAAAATAAAGGTAAGCAATTCTGATAAAAATGAATCACAAAATTTTTTTTTCTTCAGACTGTAATATCCTTAATATATATTATGTGTAGAAGCAATTAAAAGCTTATCTACTTAATTAATTGGATAGTTTTATTGCAGCTTTTATTTTATGATTTAGAGCAAATTTTAGAAACGGTGGTATAAATTAGGAAAAAAAAATTGATGATTTACATTCTTCAAGGTGTCCTGCTTTTAACTAATATAATACTGTTTTCTTGGGCTTTTAAATTCTGGAAAATTTTATGAAATTAATTAAGGGGGTGGGGTCACAGATGTAAAAAAAATATTTTCACCAAGATTTTCTAAAAATATATTCATTCATTTGTATTAAAATCCGACAATTATTTGATTTTTGGGAGAACTTCCAAATTAATATGTTTTTAAACTGAAAAAAAGAATGATAATAAAGTTAAACTAATGCTAAATTACCACTGACCTAAAAAAAAAAAAAAAAAAGATTTTTAACCAAAATTCCAAACAAGCTATAGTATTAAAACTTTCAAAAATTTTTTAAAATACTTTGGTCATTCCTCTTAATAATAACAAACATTTTTGCAATAAAACTTTCTTTTTATTAAGTTTGGGGCCTTTTTCATCATGCTATGCTGTTTTTTCTGTACTTAGATCACGTAACCAGATAAACATAATGCAGAATTTTAAGTTTTATATATTATAAATTATTATAATTGAAATTTAAAAAAATATGAAAACAATTCTTGTAAAAATTCATTATTTATTGAAAAACAAAATTTTCTTAAAATAATAATGGCCTTTTTAAAACTTATTTATAAAAGCAATTAAAAGCATTTCTAAAATAATGTCATAGTTTTATTCCATTTTTAAAAATTTTACGATTCTGAGCAGATTTACAGGAAATAAGTAGTTTAAAAAGAAAAAGAAAAAAAAGAATTACATTCTCCAAGGAGTCCTGCTTTGAACTATTTAATTTTAAATTTCTCGAAATTTCATGAAATTAAGTGGGGATGTAAAAAAAAAAAGAAAATAATTAAAAAAATTTATTCGTTTGCGAATAGTTAATTCCTGACAGTTTCATTAAAATCGGACAATTATTTGATTTTTTATTCTAAATCAATGTGTTTTAGTTTTACACTGGAAAAAAAGGCGCTAAAACACCACCGTACGTCAACCACTGACTCAAAAAAAAAAAAAAGAAGATTTTCGGGTAATTTGCAGTGTAATCCTCGCGCTCAGTTTCTAATGAAATAAGAATTAATAAGTAATTTAAAAATGCCGCCGTAAAAATTCTGCTACACAAAACAAACGACACGCTTCTTGAAAGTCGGACTCAATAATATGATGACGTCACATTTCTCCGTAACCCAATGAAAGTAGGCCTTATCTTTCGGTGGTCACATCCAAACCCACTTACTGTGATTGAATAAAAACTTCAAACTCAAAGTGAAATAAAACACTAAATTCAATTAATTTCCTCGAGTACGGTTTAAAAATATAATTTCTTCGAAATATGTCATGATGAAATCATGGTTGAATAAAATTTATTTTCATTTATTTTGCTAAACACTAACAAGGAATAAAAAAGAAATGAAAAGAGAATGGCGAGGTAACAATTTTTTTAAATTAAATTCTTCCACTTACCTTTCAGACCAGAAATTGCAATGAGAAAAACAAAACGGGATGATTACTTTTTCTTCAAATGATTTTGTTGGGGTTTCTCTGTCAAACTACCTAATTTTTTGTGTTGTTCGTTCAGTTTATATAATAATGTCGAAGTTGAAACGAATGACAAAAACAAAGGAATTTAAAAAATGGAAAAAACAGGGAAATCTTTGAGAAAATTTTCCGCTTGAAAGCGAAAGAAGTTAACCGGTGTTAGACAAGATTTGCTTCCTTGTGTTTAAAATCCACGGATTTATCATTTGGAATAACAATAAAAAGTTATCTAAAAAAAAAATTCTTACTTAATGTTTTTTCCAGGCAATCTATATTAAATTAGCGGTACCCAGTGCTCGACTCTCGAATCTGTGATGATACGCCCCCCACCCAAATCCCAATCTACACTGAGTGTATATCATTTTTCAATAATGCAGAATTCCTGAAATAATGTTATTGAAATTCTGTGTACAATAACAATCACTGATATAAGAAGAAAAATAACGTATCATTTCTGACATAAAAAAAAAAAAAATATTATCGATGGAGAAATTCGTTTTATTCGCTCAACAATAACTGTTTTTTTTTAAAGAACCAAATGTCCAAAAGAACTGCGAATTATACAAGGGAGAGAACTCTTGTTTCCTAACATTATTATAAAGCTACACTCTTTCTTTCTAAAATAAAAATTAAATTTCCTCCGTTTTTTCTTTCATTTTTGAAATTACCTACCTTACTGTGACTCAGGATATATGCTTTCAGCAAGATTTTGTAGTTTACCAAGGATCACATGAGCCAAGACCTTCCTGACGATGTTCAGCAAGGAGATTCCTCTCTAACTGTTGTAATTGCTTCAGTCCCCCTTATTCTTATAGAGGGTGACTATATTGCACTTGCAGTCTCTCATATCCTGCAGTACCGTTCCCTCCTCTCAGTATTGACAGAGTAGACTCACCATGTGGCAAAGTACAACACCCTTTGCACACTTTTTGGCTTCTGGTGGAATGCCATCCATTGCTGGTGACTTTCCTATGCCATTGACAAGTTATCACTTGTTAATGGCTCTTAGCTCCCCAGCAGTTGGCAATGCATCCAGTCCCTCCATGATCAATAGATGAGCTACAGTGTCTGGTGTATCATCTGAGATTCTGCTTTCCCTGAAGTACAATTCCAAGTAGTGAGCCAGCCACCTCTCCATTTGTTTTTTTGTTTCTTTGATAATCTAGCTGGCCCAGAATTTCAACAGTGCTGTCTTGCATTTGGTCAGGCCAATGACTTTCTTGATTCCTTCATATATTGTGAATGTCACCAGTGTTGAATGATAACTGTATTCTCTAGCACAGCTTGAGCCAGTAATCATTCGCACAGCATCTGGCTGTCCTCAAAGCTTGTGACGTTGCCTGAGTAGGTTGGTGTTGGTGCTCTAATAGTAATTATTAAATTTTATTATATGACATTAATACAAAAATATTCTTAAATGGCTTTTTCATTAATTTTGTGATAAGAATAAGACATTTAGTTCTGTTTTAAGTTTTATGGAAATTTTAAAAACAAAAAAGAAAGTGGTAAAGAAAAGAATCATACTTTTTTTAAAATTTTAGAAACAAATTTACAAGGCATAAAATGAGAATTCATTTTTGAAGCGTAGCTGTTTGCTTATTTTTTTAAGAACATTGAAAATACTTTTAACAGAGAAATATTGAATAATAAACTTATAAGAGAAAAATGTTGAGTCAGTGACTATTAAGCAAACATTTTACCATACTTTTTAAAAACTTTAGCAAACTCTGGAAAATGACTGAGCAGCAGGATTAATTTTCTTCACACTCAGTGTTTTTACAATATCAAAAATATATACTGAATTAAATATTTATAAATATAATTATATATCATTAAATTTATGTAAAAACATTCTTAAAAGTTTTTCATTCAATTTTGTAATACAAAAATATTACATTTGCTTCTATTTTACGTTTAATTTAAACAACATAGTTTGTCGAAAATAAAAACACAAATTACTCATAAAAGAATTAAATTTTATCAATGAAAAATTATGAATAACAGTATCAAAGAAAAATATTGAAATAACTTTGTGAACACTGACAAATAATGGCATTTTATTTTAATTTTACATAAATTTTGCAGTAAAAATAGAAGTGTGTAAAAAAAGGCTTCAGAAATCTAAACATCATGGAAGAAGTGTAGTGCATTTCCTTTTTGTTTTTTGTAAGAACCTTAATAAACTTGATAAAAGTAAAAAATGTTGAAGAAACATAGTGAAAAATGTTGAAGAAACTTAAAATTCAAAGTAACAAGAAGACCAAGATTATTAAAAACCATTTTTGCATAGTGAATTACAGACTCCCAATTTTTTTTTTTACAATCTTAATAAAATATATAGCAACTCAAAATAAATACTTAATCACTTCAATTAAATAAGGTAAATGATATTCCAAATGTAAGGGAAAATTTCTTTGAATTTCTTAAGCCAACAACACTGGTGGAGTAGCTAGCTCAAACTGAAACTAAAATGCCTTGCTGCTCTCATAGGATCAAGGAATATTTAAAACCAACCTCCAGTTCTATTCTTTCTCTACATTATACATTATGACTAGGCTGTCTAATGATGGTGACCCAACCCGCCATTACCTTTACACAGTGGTATCTCTTGTCATATCAGTATAAATATACTATCACAGTCACCCAAACAAGATGGAAGAAAGTGAAATGTTATTGTTATCTAATTAAAGCTGGAAAAATGGTAAATGTCATCATCTTTATATCCTGTCTAACAATTGCCTAATTTTGCTTCCTGAGATTATGGCTTTACCAAAGAACAAAAATTCACAGAAAACTTTTGAGTTCTACTTTCCAGAAAATGTTTAGAAATTTCTTATGAAATGAGAATAGAATAAGAAAAACAAAAGACTGATTATATTGAGAGATAAAGAGACCTAACCAAGACAATGAAAAAGTTGATTAGATACAGATATATGAAAATTTCAAAGAATACCTAATTATTTTCTTAATAGGTTTCCAAAAAGAAAGAGCACAAAATAATTTTCTGTTATCATTATGAACTACATAAAGGCATAAAAATATGAGGAATATGAGTGAATGACACTAAGACAAAAATAATGGCAACTGTCAAATCTATGAGGCCATGAGCAGAGATATATTCAACACATATAGATTTCCTCCCTCCCAAATAAGCACATTATAAATATTAGGTAGGGGTTTTGTAATTTTGAAACATTTAATAAAGCCAAAGTTTAAAAAAAAGTGATGTGTAATAAGAAGTAATTAAAATATATTCACATTATGCTAATATGTCATATTTTCATATGATGTGATATTACAGTCAGAGAATTTTAAGAAATAGGTGTTAAACAAGGAGGGAAGCCAGTGAAATTTGCTTGCTATAGCTGATGACTGTAAAAGTTAATGAGAGAAGATTGAAGTAAGATAAGGTGAGAATTCTATTTCTGAACTTCCCATCATCTTAAGAATAAAGATATTTTTTCTCTTCCTACATTAAGTAGAAAACTAATGTTTTGACCAATTGAACTGTAAAGCTTGTAGAGAAACATTTTATGTGGAGACAAAATAAAAATATTTATTATTTAAAATCAGTTCTTAGATTTCAAAAGATAGCCTTCTTAATAATTAGATTCTTATCCATAGGACATGCTTAAATGTTGTTGAATATAAAAATACAATGAGAAAAATTCAAAATTTAATATTAATAGTATTTCACCTGAGAAAATTTAAGACTATTTTTTTCTGCTACAAGATTTTACTCATTTGAAAAAAAAAAACAAAAGATGACAAACAAATTGAATTTAGTTTGAAATACACCAAAGAATTTTGCTAATTGTGAATATTAAATTTAATTAGATACCCTTTATAAAAATGAGCATACATGATGACAAAATACCCCAAACTCATTGAAAACGAATATTTATCGTGAAAATGTTTAAGAATAACAATCAAGGAATTTTTTTAAATACATTTTACAACCTTAAAAAGTTTGGTTAAAGATTTGTTTTCTGGTCTCGGTGGATAAAATATGCCAACTTTTAGTATCTGTTTGCAGTGAAAAACACATTGAATTGGAAATTCTTGCAAAAATCAAATATTTGTCAGATTTTAATGAAACTTTCAAGACTTATTTACAAGTGAATGAAATTAATTTAAAAATGTGTCTGTTTTGGAAAAGATAGGTATAAATGTTTAAAATTTTTCCATGCCACTCATTTAATCCTATGAAATTTTGAGAAAATCATTTTTGCAATAACACTAAGGCATTATTGAATTAAAAGAGCATTTAACTGTTTTTTATGAATAAGATATATTATGGACACTATTGTTTTAAGAAAATTTTTTTTGATAAATAATGAATTAACACCACAGAATTTTTTTTTAATATATAAATGTGATGATTTTTGGAAATATGGACATTCATACGTGATCTTATCAGCAGATAAATTCAGTAAATTTAGAATTTATTGGTAATTGGCTAAAATTTCCTAAGATTTTTGGGTAGTTAATAAACTAAAAAAGTGTTCCCAATGTATTTACCACATAATTCTTACAATTATGTCCTCCCTGTGGAAAAAATTCCTGAACATAAGTCTATCGAGAGAGATGACAACACCTAAAAAAAAACAAAAAACATAAGCTCTGTGCTGAGAAAATGTGTTTCTGTGATATTGTAAATCTAAAAGCAAGCAATATTTGATTCAAATCAGATTAAATAAACTTTAAATCAGATAATCATCCTCAAATAAGGCAAAAGTTTTTAATGAACTGGATCAAGTTTCATTGACAGATGTGACAATATTTTAAAGATTTAAAGATCATTCCGAGTTAAATACAGTTAGAAATACAGTCACGTATTTTGCTTAAAGGAAATATTAAATTTAATCTAGGTACCTCCACAGATTAGCTAAAAAATGAGTATACCATGAGGAATAAAATGCCTGAAACTTAACAAAAACAAAGTTTTATCATCAAAATGTTTATTATAAAGAGGAAAAACCAAAGGATTTTTTTGATTATTAAATTATATTTTTTTCATCCTTTTTCAATTATTATTTTTCATTTTACAGATTTGATAATATATAGTGAAAAAAATTATAGTTAGAGCCATTTTATGTTACCTGTGGAAGAAATGGACTGAGTGCAAAAGTAGCATTAAAAGAAATTAATGATGTTGTTGGCCTAATAACTGTCTATGAATTTATAGCACAAAACTGGTTAAGACATTTCAACTCAGTTAATACCAGCCTCAAATACAAATGAAGATCAGTGAAATCTTCTGCATTGGAAGGCCTTGCTTGAAACTGTTGAACAATAGCCAAGCATTAACACTTGCATATTGTCAGCAAAACTATGTACTTCATAAATTGTCATCCTTTGATGACTCCATAACCTCAGTCTTGTGAACAGATGTTGTTGTGAAGTTCCTCACAAATTGACCAATGTCCAAGCTCAACGATGTGTGAACATTTGCAAACAGCTGCTGGAAAAAACCTCAAAATACAATTCAACACCAAAAAGAGGTAACTGAGTGTTGAAATTTCAAGGGAGTGTTGCACTAGAGCGTATCCCAGATCATCATGCTGTGAATGCTGACGTTTGTGCTCAACAACTGCAGCAAATAGATGATGCTTTGAAAGCATGCTACCTGACAATAGTCAGTGGAAGATGCCGACTTCTACAGAATGACAATGCTCCATCTAACATAACTCCTGTGACCAACTTGAAAGCCTGGAAGTGCAACCTTAACCTACATAGAGTCCAGATCTTGTGTTATCAGATTACCACCTTTTCCGAGCCATGCCTCATTTCCCTCATGGATAGAGGCTCAACACAGAGGATGAGGTTGAGAATGAGTGCAGGAAATTTTTGCTTCTAAACTAGTAAAATGGTATAAGTGTGAAAATCAGCCATTGACACAATGATAGCAATAGACAATAGAATATTATGGGATATATTTTGATGAATAAATGCTTGTCGTATGTCATTTGTTTTAACTGTTACAGCTTGAAATAAGATTTTGACTTAATCTACAATGCAATTTCACTGTTTTCCTGCCTCTCAAATAAGGATATTAAAAAATAAGTCTCTTAAGAAAGAGGGACTTCAAACAAAAGTGATGTATAAGAAGCAATTAAAATATATTCACATGATGTTGTCATATTATAATTATATTGCCATTAGAGAATTTTAAGAAACAGATGAATTAAATAAGAAGAGTGAAGCAAGCAAAAGTCGCTTGCTATAGCCAGTGATTTTAAAAGTTAATGTGAGAAGAGCAAAACAATATATGTTGAGTGCTCTAAAGTTGTTTTTCTTTTTTAGTACATTCCATCAGAATTGAACCTTTTCACCAATTGACATGTTATGCTTGAACAAACAAATTTCACTTTTGAATAGTACACAGAGTGCAGACAAAATGAAATATTTCATATTTGAAACCATTTCTTAGCATGGTGTATACATAAAAGTTGTATAATGTAAAGAAATCATTGTTGTGATAAAAAGTACAATGAAAAACTTAATAGGAATGATTTTTCTGCCACAAGATAAGACAACACTGAAAATTTCTTTGTCATGATTTATTCCATACTTATATGGTGACAATAAAATAAAAAGTTTGAATATTTACTAATATATGACATCACTAATAGATAGCAATTTATGAACTAGACTATTAAAAGTCTACATATCTATCCAGCATAAACATCAGCATATTTTTTAAATATTTTTTAACAGATATTAATGTTACAATACAGGTGAATGTTTGAAAATGTTGAAAAATGTATAAAACCTGCAAAAATAAGATTAAAAATGAGACTACTGTCAGATTAATTAAGACAAAATTAATAATTTCAGAAGATTCATTACAATAAATAAAGGAAGGATTTGTGGCCCAATGGTAAACTACAGAAAATGGAATCAGCCAGCAGAGTTCAAATTCCAGCAGCAATAGTTTCTATTCCTACTGCACTAACATTTCAGATGTTTTAACACATTGTATTTCAAAATATATTGTTTACATAAAATCAGAAATCAGATTGACATGATCTTAGAAAACATTCATGTTTTTATTTTATTCAGCATAAAATAGACTCTAAAATGTCCATACATTGATTCTCCTTTTTCCATTTATATGCTGAATGTTCCTCACAAAGTATTTAATTCCTACTGACCTGATTCTTTAAAATATAGATGCTTTTCTTCATTCATATCTAAAGAAATAGATTGGAAATTATATCATCAAACAATGCATTCCAAATTTTCAAACACTGAATTATCCTAATTGTATTTGTATACTGAACGTTCCTCAGAAAATATTCTCTATTGTATTTCTGCCTTTATGATTTCAGTGAAAATACATGTGTCTGCAAATTTACACAAAATGTTTGTTTCTGTCATTAGGTTATGTTTTAATGAGAAATTTCAGATGTTGTTTACATGAAGAAGCTATTAAAGCAAGGTGTATATCCAAGGGCTTCTTCAGTTGGTAATACACTAAAAATATGGTTTCTCTCAGAGTCTATTGAATTTTGCAGTATTTAAAAATAAGGAATTCAGTTTTTCCAAAAATCATAAATATTAGACACAATTTCTCAAAAATGTATATTCACAGATAGCACACCAAATATGACATGAGAAAATGCAGCTTGATAAATGTCACAAAATTACAGATTCTCTCCAGCATGTTTCGACATATGTCTCACCAAATGTGACTTCCGTGAAAATGCAGATGAACAAACTTCACAAGAATATGGCTTCTCTCCAGTGTGAGTACGCATGTGAATGATCAAATGTGATTTTTGTGAAAATGCAGAACCACAAACTTCACAAGAATATGGTTTCTCTCCAGTGTGTGTATGCATATGCTTGAGCAAATCTGATTTCTGTGAAAATGCAGACCCACAAACTTCACAAGGATATGGTTTTTCTCCCGTGTGTTTTCGCATATGTCTCACCAAATGTGAAGACGTTGAAAAGGCAGACCCACAAACTTCACAAGAATAGGGTTTCTCTCCAGTGTGAGTACGCTTATGAGCAACCAAACCTGTCTTCTGTGAAAATTCATATCCACAAACTTCACAAGAATAAGGTTTCTCTCCAGTGTGAATACGCATATGGACAACCAAACCTGATTTCCATGAAAATTCAGAGCCACAAATTTCACAAGAATAGGGTTTCTCTCCAGTATGTGTTTGCATATGAACAACCAAACTTGGTTTATCTGAAAATGCAGATCCACAAACTTCACAAGAATAGGGTTTCTCTCCAGTGTGATTACGCATATGAACAACCAAAGCTGCCTTCCTTGAAAATGCAGATTCACAAACATCACAAGAATAGGGTTTTTCTCCAGTGTGAGTACGCATATGAGAAACCAAACGTGACTTTCGTGAAAATGCTGAGCCACAAACTTCACAAAAATTGTGTTTCTCTCCAGTGTGTGTACGCATATGAACAACCAAATGTGATTTCTGTGAAAATGGAAATCCACAAACATCACAAGAATAAGGTTTCTCTCCAGTGTGAGTTCGCATATGAACAACCAAACGTGATTTCCGTGAAAATGCAGATCCACAAACTTCACACGAATAGTCTTTCTCTCCAGTGTGTGTTCGCATATGAACAATTAAATGCGATTTCTGTGAAAATGCAGATTCACAAACATCACAAGAATATGGTCTCTCTCCAGTGTGAGTTCGCATATGAACAACCAAATCTGACATCCGTGAAAATGCAGATCCACAAACTTCACATGAAAATGGTTTCTGTCCAGTATGTGTACGCATATGTCTCACCAAATGTGATTTCAATGAAAATGCAGATCCACAAACATCACATGAATATGGTTTCTCCCCAGTGTGTGTATACATATGACTGACCAAATCTGATTTCTCTGAAAAAGCAGATCCACAAACTTCACAGGAATATGGTTTCTCTCCAGTGTGTGTTCTCATATGTCTCACCAGATGAGAGTTCCGTGAAAATGCAGACCCACAAACTTCACAAGAATAAGGTTTTTCTCCAGTGTGAGTACGCATATGAACAACCAAACCTGACTTCCATGTAAATGCAGATCCACAAATTTCACAAGAATAGGGCTTCTCTCCAACATGGCTATGCATATGAGCAGCCAAATTTGCCTTCTGTGAAAATGCAAATCCACAAACTTCACAAGAATATTGTTCCTTTCTAATGTCTCTTTCCATCTGGCCTATTTAGTCTTCACAACTGAGGTGAGCAAAAATCTTAAGAATATGTCCTATCTTTCCTATATATTCATATGTAAAACAAGATGTGTTTTTGTAGAAAAGACTCACCACATATGTTAAATTACATCATTTCTTGCAAATTAAATTTCATTGTTATGCTTTTGAAAATGGAGATCCATAAATTTTACATCAACGTATAAAATACATTTTCATTCTTCATGGAAAGTGAAATGTCTTTTCCTTCATTGAAATTCTCAATAATAACCACCAAGATTTTTGTACAGCCAGATTACCTGTGAACAACAAAAAGCAATAATTATATATTAAATTAGGTACTGAATAATGCATGAATACAGACTATAGTATAATAGATGTAGTTTTATATTAAGGTTAGTTCATGAATACAATAGCAGCAGTCAATGATGTTCAAACATTTTTAGTGAAACAATATAGTTTTAACATGAACATTTGTTCAATATATAATTTGGTCTTCACAAAGATGTAAAAGATCAAATATATGCCTTTTGATATATTTAAATAATTCTTTTTATTCCTTACATATCAATATTCTTGAATATATGTCATATAAACATATATGTCAGTATTGTTATTTTTAAAAACTCATTTTATAACTTAGAAGTGGCTTTTATCTGGAGGTATCAAAATTAAATCTATTAGCGTGGAATTAAAACTAAAATTTCCTGGAAAGATACCTGATCTTTTTAAATGGATTTTAATCTCGTCTATAGCAATTCCTTTTTTGTGTTCTCATGTAAAAATCAAATAATTCTCAGATTTCAATGAAACATTCAGAACACATTCACAATCTTTTTTCTTTACATCTGGGTAAAAACATTTTTTTATATCTGTTACTCAGACACTTGTTTAATTTTATGAAATTTTGATAAATTTACTTTTGTTCTGCTTAGTATTTATATTAGTTATATGCAGAACACTTTGGATAACTTAATTCAATACTTTTTCTAAATAGAACCACCAGTTATTGAAAATCTGCTGAATCGTATAATACAAAAGTGCAATAAACCTAAGACATTAATTAGTAAATATTTTAATTGCTCTTAAGATATATTAAGGACCCTATTGTCTGAAGGCAAAATGTTTTTTCATGAACAATGAATTTTTACAAGAATTGTGTTCATTTCTTTGTAAATTTAATTAAAATAATTTATGAAGGTTTAAATCTTTTAAATTTCTATATTAATTTGTACTGGTTAGGTTATATTTACTAATTATAAATGAAAATGCTTACTACAATCCAGTATTTTAAAAAGAATTTTGAATTTTTTGTGTGGTGTATCAATGTCCCAGGATATGTGTTATGGTGTCATGGATATCAGCTTGGAATGAAAATTCAGAGAGTTGAGTTCAAATTCTATTTGAATTTGTTACAATCACTTACACGCAAAGACCTTTGTGTAAGGTATGAATCCATCTCTTCCTCCAGCCACAGGTTGAATAGCTGGACAGACTGGGTTCTGTAGCCTTTTTTGTTGCCCAGTTTACCATAGAAAGAACTGGCAACCTACTGCAGGCAAATATTCAAATGCTCTTTCACAACATACGGATGTCCATACATGACATTATCAGAAAACAAGGGAGGTAACTCTAGTAAATTTAAAGCCAAAGTATTAAAATTAATTTAAAATCAAATTAAATCACTATGTTTGTACATGCACAAAAAAATTCAAAATATTGTAGTAAGCTTTTCTATTTATTGTTTTTATATAATAACATATATAGTTTTGATTTAATAGCAATATCATGTAACATGTGTAAAATAAGACAAAATTTTAAAAGATGTTAATGTTTATAAATTATTCTATTTAAAAAATTTTTAAGAATGAAAACTATTCTTGCAAATATTCATTATTCATCATTAAAATCCAACACATGATTTTTGCAAATATTTCCAAATCAATGTAACTTTCATTGCCAAAAAGATACTAAAATTTGCTACATACTAATATAATTTCTAGTCCATCTGTTGACACAGGAAAAACAACATGTTAACCAAAATTTCAAATGTTCTAAAAAGGATTAAAGCCTTTAAGTAAATATTAAAATACTTAGGAGTTTTCTCTTAACAATAGCATTAAGAATTTGAAGATAAAACTTAGTTTTTGTTAGGTATGGGTTATTTTTTCATCATAGTTTGCTCTTTTTTTTTTGATGTTTTGGGAGATAACTACAAGATAAAAACAAAATGAGATGATTTCTTTGTATTCAAATAATTTTCTTAGCATTCCTCTGTCAATATAATATATTTTTGTATTGCTCATTCAGTTCATATAGCTAACTCCACTTATTTTTTAGATACCTCAGGTTTAAAATGAATTTTTATAAATGAAAAAGCTTTCGTGAAGCTTTCATTTTAGCTTTAATTGAAAGCTAAATGATTAAATTTACTATTTCCAATAAACACAAAACCCTGGTGTATTTCAAATAGAAATTATATTGATTAAAATTCATTTTATTTTTCTAAAATACATGATTAGTTCCCTTTTTAGACATCTTTCATCACAATATAGTTCTCTGTATTATAAAATCTTCCAAAAATAAAATATAATTTTCTGAAACATTATTTGAAGAATATCAGCTGATTTAAAGAATAATTAACCAGATTTTAAAAAAATATTATTTACTTTAATTTTTAAATAACACCGAAACATATTTTCAAAACAAAACAGTAGCTGGGATTTTAACTGGCATCGTCATCTTTTACATAATAGATGAAGAGATTGCAAGTCATGTCATAATGATTACTGTTCTACGGAGACTATCTGTAAAACATAATTGGAGAAAAATGACATGAGGGCCTTTTTTATATATATTTGTAAAGTAGTCAATAATATTAAAAATGTTGGAAAATATTCTTCTTAATTTTAGGAATGTTGACTTTAAATTTACTACAGTCATCCCTTATTTTCTGATAATGTCGTGTATGGTTGACCATACTTTCAAAAATGGGCATGTTAATATACATAAAAAAAATTAATTTTATTAAGCTTTTCCATTTTTGATTCATAAATGTAGTTTTCACTTGATAACAATATCACCTAACCAGATGAAAGTAATGCAGAATTTTTATATAATATAAAATTTTTATATAATTAAAATTTTTAAAAAATGAAAAAATTCTTGTAAAAATTCATTATTCATACAAATTTTTTTTTTCTTAAAATAACAGTGTCCTTAATAAATTTTATTTATGAAAGAAATTAAAAGCTTTTTTTAATAAAATAATGTCATAGTTTTATTTCATTTTTTTCTTTTATAATTCTAAGCAGATTTATGGGAAATAAGTAGTAGTTTAAAAAAAATATGAATTACATTCTTCAAGGAGTCTTGCTTTGAACTAATACAAAAAATTTGGGTATGAAAATTTAATTTCTCAAAATTTCATGAAATTAAATATGTGAGGTCTAACATATGTAAAAACAAAAAAATAAAATAAAAAATACTTTTATTCATTTGTGAATAAGTCCTGACAGTTTCATTATAATCAGACAATTATTTTATTTTTGCAAGACTTTTCAAATCAGTGTGTTTTTCACCAGAAAAAAAAGGTGCTAAAACTAAGTACCTCCACTTTTTCTGCATAAATTTTCAATACCTAAGGTTTACAATGAATTTTTAAAAATGAAAAAGCTTTCTTGAAGATTTCATTTTAGCTTTAATTGAACGCTAAAGGATTAAATTTATTATTTTCGGTAAGTAAAATATTCTGGTGTATTTCGGATAGAAATTATATGGATTGGAATGCCAAATATTTGCTTGATTTCTTAAATTATTTTTAAAAGCGGCCATTTTCTTAATTTTAAGAAATTTGTAAACTAAAGAAATTTATTGATTTTAAAACCCTTCAAAAAATATATTTCTGACACATCATTTGAGTAAAATTAGAAAATTTAAAGTTAAATTAATCTTATTTAAAATAAATGTTACTTATAGCATAAAAAAGTAATATACAATCATTTCTTAATGATTGGTCCTATCTTTCTTTGATTTTTATTGAAATATCAGCAAGTTTTCAAGGTGATGACAGCTCTTATGGATGACCAAAATTGACATAAATTTACAAAATCTATGTGAATACATTATTTTTTTTTTTTTAACTACCTCATAATTTTTACATATGAATATATTTTCAGCAATTATCTAATAACTTATTGACTTTTATTTACCTTTCAAAAATGTTTTATGAAAAAATGAAAAGGATTTTCTGAATTTCTCTGTAAAGTGACAAAACTCTTAGATCATGAGACCGTTTCATAATAATGTCACGTTTAGCCTTCCATAGATGAAAAAGGGAATGAATTAAGTAAAAAAAAAAAAAAAAAAAATTATTTAAAAAATAAAATAGTAAAACTATGTTTATTAATCTTTTCAATTTGGGATTCATAAATTTCGTTTCCACTTAATTTCTCTATGACATCCAGGAAATAGTCCAATACAGAATTTTACACGATTTTTAAACTATTATAAATTATTATAATTAAAATTTTAAAAGAATGAAAAATTCTTGTAAAAATTCATTATTCATCAGAAAAATTTTATAGTGTCCTTAATATACCTTATTTACAAAAGCAATTAAAAGCTTTTCTAATTAATTAATTTCATATTTTTATTGCAATTCAGAGCAGATTTTCAGTTAGAATAGTGAAAGTTTGAAAAAAAAAGGGTGGATTACATTCTCCAAGGAGTCCTACTTTTAATAAATGAAAAAATTCAGGAAATAGAAATGTATTTTGCAAAATTTCATGAAATTAAGTGGTGGTGGTGGTGGTGGTGTGGGTAACATATAAAAAAAAAAATTACCAAAATTTTGTAAAAAAAAATTAAAAAAATAATTTCATTTATTTGTGACTAAGTCCTGAAAATTTCATGAAAATCGGGCAATTTTTTGATTTTTCAATAATTCCGAAATCAATATGTTTTCGTTTTTCAACGGGAAAAAGGGCAAAAAAGTCAATGTAATTATAACGCCACCCCGATCACGTAAACAAAATAAGATTTTAACCAAAATGTTAGAAAGGGTTAAAAAAAATTTTTTTAAATAATCAAAAAATATTTTGGTCTTTCATCTTAATAATAACAAACATTTTGACGATAAAACTTTATTTTTATTAAGTTTGTGGTTTTTTTCATTACGCTATGCTGTTTTTCCGCAAAAAAAGTGGAGGTACTGTGGTAATTACTACCACCATAACATACATACATAGAGATCGTACGACAAGCATTCATTGGCTAATCTCCTCAAAACTAGCTCACTGATTGGTCAATTCCGACCAATCAAATCGCCTGCACGCGAGGAATGAAATTTCTCGCTCACTAAGGTTTGAGCCAGTTACGTGATACACCATCTTAGATAAACAAAACATCAGTGGTTCTCTGTCTCTTTTCTCTTTCAGACGATAAATTGTACATACGGGGACTAGTTAGTATTGTCATGGAGACATTGAAGTATTATTGTGGATGTGGTGAGAAAGGTACGTAAGAATGTGTTATTTTGGTGTAAGGAATATTGTTAGTATGATTGAGTCAGCGTTTGTGGCTAGCTAAGTTTAAAGTTAAGACAGACGACTGACCTCTTCCTCATCCGGCCTTGTGCCACATTTTCTGTTTTCTACAGAAATAAATATTCTTTTATCTTTTTTTCTCTCTTCCTCCGCCTCTTTTTCGTCACTCTTGCGTCTCATTCCTTGCTGCCAAAATGTAACCTTCAAGAACTCCCGTCTTGACCATGCGGTTAGACGTTAAAGAACATTACCAACATTCACGCAAGTACAAACTCTTAACTCTTCCGAACTCTTACCAACTTTTCCAATACACAATTCCTAACATGCAACAAGAACTTCATTCTTCTAAACGACAGTTTAATAATTAATCCAACTTTATGAGCTCAGGTACAAATATTTCCCAAATCTAAGTGACGTAACTCTATCAACCCTTTTAGCTTATTTGCATGTTCTTTTCCACGTCTTTCCTAGTCAAAGTTAAATAATTGTAGTGGAGTCCGTTACATCTGATTGGTCATCCTTCACATTCATATTGCTGACCCGTCGTTCGTCTCGGACCCCGCTACAATATATCTTTCCAATTTAAGACATATTCTAAATTTTAAAGAAATAGTAACATGGAAATTTTTAATTAAAAACAATATTAAACACGTCAAATTCAATAAGAGTTGCTATTTTTCATCGACATGTCCAAACTCACTGATGTTACTACTTGCTACTGTGGTTGAATTAAAAAAAAACTTCAAAAGTTCAAACTCAGTGAAATAACAGAATCCAACTAATTTCCCTGAGTACGGTTTAAAAATATAATTTCTACAAAATAAAAATTTTTTAAACAAAATTATTATCAAAATCAGTTTGATTCTTCCACTTACCTTTAAGACCAGAAAATGAAATGAGAAAACCAAAACGTGATGATTTCTTTGTGTTCAAATAATTTTGTTGGGATTTCTGTCAAACTACCCAATTTTTTCTGTTGTTTGTTCAGTTCATATAATAATGTCGAAGTTAAACCGAATGACAAAAACAAAAGAATTAAAAAAAGAAAAAAACAGGATACAAACGGGAAATTTTTGAGGAAATCTTTCGCTTGAAAGCAAATGAAGCTAACCGGTGTTACACAAGATTTGGTTCCTTGTGTTTAAAATCCACGGATTTATCATTTGGAACAACAACAATAAAGTTATCTAAAAATTCTTTCCTGGTGTTTTTCCAGGCAATCTATATTGGCGGTGTTAAGTACCCAGTGCCCGACTCTTGAATCTGTGATACCCCCCCCCTATCTCACTACACTGTATCAATTTTCAATATTGCAGAATTCATGAAATAATGTTATTGAAATCTTGTGTACAATAACAATCACTAATATACAAAGAAAGATCATGAATCATTCCTGACATGAGTAAAAAAAAAAAATATTATTGATGAGAAATTTGTTTTATTCACTCAACAATAACTGTGTCCAAAAGAACTGCAAATTATACAGACAAGGGAGAGAACTCTTGTTTCCTAACATTATTACAAAACATCGCTCTTTCTTTTCAAAATAAAAATGAAATTTCCTCCGTCTTTTTTTTTTTTAAGCGTTTTACCCCAAGCAAGGCGGGAAGCCACTAACACGCAAAGGGTTACAGAGAATTGGAGCTAGAGCAAATAGGAGTGATAGAGGAAATGATGAAGAGAAAGATAGGAGATACATCAGGCATCTGGAGACGTCGATTGACATTACATTTGAATAGTCGGAGATTATAGCTATCAGGGAAACAGGAAGAGGGGAGGGAGTTCCACAGGCGAGAGGTGCGAGACATGAAGCTATTGGAGTAGAAGAGACGGTTACATTTAACAGTTTCGACAGTGAAAGGGTGTGAGCGAGATGCCAGCCTAGTAGAACGCTTAAATTCACGAAGTTTGGGAATCCAGCGAAAGCAGCTCCTCGGAGCAGTTACCATGAAAGTATTTGTAAAAAAGACAAAGGGAGGCGACGGCATGTCTGTGAGAGAGTGACTGCAGACGAGATGCCAGATCAGGGCCAATTACGTTGCATATCCGTCTCTGGATCTTATCAAGAACCTTGAGACAAACATAAGGGGCACCAGACTATATATGGCAGCAATACTCCATGCAAGGGCGAATGGTTGATTTGTAGATTTGAAGGATGGACTCCGACGAGGAAAATTTCCTGTCGCGGCACAGGGAGCCAACTTTCCTTGCGGTGGACGAAGCTATTGACTCAATGTATTTGTTCCATCTCAGGTCAGCAGTCAATGTGAGGCCGAGTAGTCGCAAAGAGGAGCTCTCGAGAAGTTGAGCGTCAGGCATTCTAATGAGGGGCAGGGATGGTTCTCTGTGGTGAGTAATAGAGAGCAGTTTTGTTTTTGAAATTACCTACCTTACTAGTCATATTATTTTAAAAATATTTCTTTTTGCCATCAATTTTTTTTTTATCAACTCATGAATATAGGAAAATTCAGTAATTTTGGCACGACAGGAAAATTCGGTAGAAATAATAGTCGATTGAAAATTGATTTTAGAGTGGGGATCTGGATGGCTAAGCTCCCCTTCCCTATATTTTTAAATAACTGAAAATTAATGGGGTCCAGATAAAACCCGACTACACAAGAATACCAGAGCCGTACTTGCAGAAGTGGGGCATGACGGGATAGGACTTATCGGGTTATCTCCTCTTCGTTTCGTAACCCTTTCAACAGGGGTCTCTCTCTCCCGGGAGTATAAATACGGGCTGACTTTTCGCCTCTGTCTCTTTCCACGGCTCTTTATGTTTATGTTTCCTGCTTACGCCCACGTGTGAGCAACTACCTGGAATTCGGCCGCGGGCCGAAACCTCGCACGTGGGGCGAGGTACCAAAAACTTTCTCTATAAAATTTCCAATATGTGAACTCTTACACACAACCAGTGTTTCCCATATTCTGGGAACACGCTAAAACAAATACACCCCGTACGGACATTTCAATTCAACACACAACACAATAACTTTACATACAGACACTCACGTTTTATTCATGTTTTAAATGATGTATTTGTAATTCTTGTATCAATCTGTTTGTCATTAATATATATTTGTTCTGTACATATATATCTGTCTTGTTCGTTTTATTTTGCTTTCTTTGGACTCCATCATAGTCCAACATTACGATGTAGCGGGACTGGCCAGCAGGAAGTCTTAGTCCAGAGATTTTACCCTCACATTAACCCGCCGGTCTCCTACAGACTCCTTCCCCAATATTTTTTTAAAAGTATTTAATTATTAACTCTGGGGGTCTTTCCTCCCTACAACAATACCAGCGCCGTACTTTTTGGAGGGCGGCTAGCACCACCTCCACCCCATACATTTAAATAAGTATTTAACTAAAAAAAAAAATCATGGTTTCCAGTCCAGATAAACCTCCACTGAAGCAATACCAAAGCCGTACTTTCAGGATGGCGGATTTAGGTGACTAAGACCTACCTTCAATATTTTTAAATAAATATTTATTTAATTACTATACTCTATTGTTTTCGGACAAATAAAATTGATTAAAGTTAAGTTCTTGCATCTTCTTTTCAAATTACTATTTTAATAAAAATGTAGTAAATAAATTAAATTTTAGGTAGTTATTTCTTTTTAAAGAAGCAAAAACTATATAGACTCATTTGTAAATAAAAAATATTGGCTTAGCCCCCAAATCCCCACCCAGAACTGACCTAAAATCAATTTTCAATCAACTTTTATTTCATCGTTACCGAATTTTCCTACCTTGTCAAAATTACCGAATTTTCTGGGCACCAAACTCATATATAGTCGTTCAAATATCCAGTTTCATGGATTTTCCTACCTCACATTTTTATCAATGATAATTTATGTATTTCTCAAAACTAAAAGCATAACGAACAATAATTGGTACATGAAAAGTAAAAATTTTAGGGAGGTTTATGCACTTAGATTTAGAAGGACCATTATCTGCTGTAGACACATGTGTTTAGTAAAAACAAACTATCATTTTTCAGTGCCTTGGTGAAGATAAGATGATTTGCTAAAACCTCATTTTCTTGGTTCTATCAGCAGTGGCACAAACCTGAGACTGAAATTTGATCTGGGAAAGCAACTGAAATAAAATAAGCGCATGGTGGCAGAACAAAGAAGAAACAATGAAAATTTGTAATTAACGTAAAAATTCAACGAATGATAAATCAGCGTAGAGATGTCTCTCGTTGAAAGAAAGAACGTGAAGTGGGTAAAGGTGTCCGGTGAGGCGTACGGAAGGAAAGAGAAAATGAGTTGTGACTTACTAGCGGGACGGTCTTTGGCGAGCTGTCTGTGTCTGATGTCTCTTGGAAATGGGAGGTCGCTTTCCGATGAAGTCTGTGGGATTCAGATGTCGTCCAACTGCCGAAAATGTCTTTTTGATGGGCATTTATGTTCTTTCTTAGGCTCAAATCGTTTCCGGTTTTTATTTTGTTTCTTTAGGCGGGATTAGGTGCTATTCAGTGGAAATTCTTAATTGTATTGCTTATTTTATTTATTTATTTTTTTTGAGTGTGTGAGCAAAAATGGAAGGTATGTGTGGAGCCTTGCGAAGTTGACGGAATTTTAGTTTATTTTGGGGTGTTAGGAGCATTCACATCCGGCCAGTGGTGGAAATGAGTGTACTGTGGCATGAATCAGAAGAATATCTGGTTTTAAGAAGAATGTAACATTATTAAACTAATTGTTAACGATTGAAATAAGAAAGATATAGTAATAATGAAATAATTTGTATAATTACAGTTCTACTGTCAGCTCGGTTTAATTATGTATATATATATTATCATATGTCGATATCGGTATCTGCTCGCATTCTCTCCCCCTATTCTTTTTCTCTCTCTGGTGGTGGAGATGGCTGTGAATCAAAGAGTGTTTGACGAGACCATTCGCGTGAATTTGATTTTGGTGTTCAACTCTGCGCGACGGAGCAGCCCATGCACTTGGCCAGAAGAGCCTCCTTTGCACCTCAAAGGGGATTGAGACAAACGAGATCTGAAAAACCTGGTTGCACAGAGCAGTCGGATGCTTGGTCTGTCAACTGTACCACTTTGACTTGTTATTACTTTAATGTTGATAAAAGAAACAAATCAATAAATAAGAAAAGAGTAAAATTATCATTAAATATATGAAAACATCTTTTATTATTGAATAAATAATAAAGGAAGAAATTCACTACAGAATCAATAGTAAAAATAAATAAATAATGACATTACAACTCGAAACTCTTTTCCCTCAAATTTTGAAAATATGTCTTTGTCCATATAAAATGTTACACTGCTACAATCAATAAATAAGGAAGGATAACAGAAGAAAATCATTGGCAATGAAAGAGGAAGTAGTTTATGAAAGAGGAAGTAGTTTTTTGAAATTTCAAATCGTAATGTTTGTTGTTTATCATTGGCTATTGGTACAGTATCGATTTCTTCCCCTATCATTTTTCATTCAAACATGTTAACAACAATTAATCATGTATATATGTATATATACATACGGTTTAATTATGTATATATATTATGTATGTATATATTATGTTAATGTTTTTATTTAAGAATAATAAACTGAGAAAACTATAAATTAGAATGTGAAACATTTGATAAAATTATTTATTTCAACATCAAAATCTTTTCAATGAGTTTGCATAATGTATTGATGGGTAAATGCGTTTCAGTTGCCATCTGTTTTTTATTTTATATTGTTACAAAAATGGAAGCAAATAGTAACTAAAATAGGCAGACTCTCAAATTAAAGATTGTGCTTCTTTAATCTCAAGTATATGATTTTACAAATATTTAAAGTCTAGTTGCTAAGATTACATCATAAATTACTATTTTGATGGAAATTTTTCATCTCGAATTTTTTTCAAGATTAAATAAACTTGAGAAATGATATGCCAAATATGTTGGGCTACACTTGTGTACCAAATAAAAGGGCAGGTCATAATAAAGGGGTGGAAAAGAAATCAGAGAATATAATAAAGTGCTATGGAAGTTTTGAAAAAAGAGTAATGCAATAAACTAGGTGGGTGCTAATAAATGGGGTGGTTGGATAACTGATTAAAAATAAGGCTTTCAAACTAGGTTTTATAGTACTGTTCACCCTGAACAAGGACCACTCAAGGTAAGATTAGATAGTAAGAGGCACAGCTTATGTGGATATATATATGGAAGATAAAGGTTAACGCTAGACTAGAACAGGTTAAGATTATAGTGATCGGGGAAGTCGGTTCCACAAGGCAGTGATATGTGGGAAGCTGTATAAGTGGAACTTGCCTCTCATCAGGGGCGGGGAATGAGGATAGTATGCTACAATGTTCGTGGCAAGGGGTGTCTTAGCCGTGATAGGACTAGTGGAACTGAGTCATGTATTTCATCTGAACACTCTCCGTGGAAATAAAACTAAAAATAAAAGTATGTCAATGATTTTAAATAAGATCCATTAACAAAATTGAAAATATTTCACAATTGCCTGATTGGAGTTCCTGGGCTGTGCTTTGTTACCCTCGTTATCTTAATATTTGTTTTATCTACCTATTCAAAGATGAGAAAATTTTGCGGATGTTGACGTTATTCTGGGGTCTTTTTTTTTGTTCAAATCTCTGATTTGTTTTGCTCAAAACAACATTCTATAAAATCCACTATTTTTATCCATAATATTGAATGTGTTGCAATTATTCATCATTTTAACAAGAAAAATCTCGAGTTGATGTTAAAACTGGACGCAAAACATTGTTGCTTTATAACACAAGCTTAAAAGCTGCACTCTGCGAACTTTTAAGCTAGCTCATGGGAAGGGATAATTGATCTTCTGGCCCAAAACTAAAGGAACCTCTGGCGCAGCTTAGAAAACAATTATTATAATTTTGAAGAAATAATTTCTCAATTAGCTCCATAGAACTTCAAAACTTCACTTTAACTTTGATTCGAAAAGACGGATTTGGGCCGAAATTCCAATTCAGGCTGAAAAATGAGTTCTTCAAATCACAAACTCAGTGGAACTTCAGTTGAGATGAGTTCTTCAAATCACAAACTTTGCAGAATTTCGAAAACCTCATGCCACGATATTTCTGTAGGGACATTATTATTATTATAAATAAATAAAAATAAAATATTAATAATAATAATGAATATTATACATAAAATAAAATGAAACAACATTAAAACTTAGTTTAAATAAACTAAATAAAAAAATAATAAAAAAATTCTCCCAGAACACCTATACCATATTCAACAAGTCTTCGAGAGACTGGCACATTTTGGCTTAAAGATAAATGTCTACAAATGCGATTTTGCTGTTTCAAAGTTAAATTTCTTGGGCTATGTGATCGACAAAAACGGAATCACACCTGTCCCAGAGAAAGTAGCAGCAATACAAAACTTTCCGCAGCCGACATCATTGCGTCAATTAAGACGATTTCTCGGTTTAATAAATTACTACCGTAGATTTATTCCAGGTTGTTCCATAATTTTGACCCCACTCACAAACTTGCTGCAAAAACAAGAAAAATGCAAAAATACTGATGGACGGAAAAGCGTTAGCTGCATTTCAAAATGCTAAAAAAGCGTTAGCAGATTTTACCAAGCTCTCTTATATCAGTGACGATGCTAACTCAACACTTACATTGACAACTGACGCCTCAGGAGATTCAATTGGAGCAGTTCTACATCAGAAGCTAAATGGCTCAGAAGAGCCAATCTCCTTCTTCTCGGTCAAATTAAACAAAGCACAACAGAAGTACAGTACCTTATCGAGAGAGTTACTAGCTATTTACTTATCAATAAGGCATTTTCGGCATCTGCTCGAGGGACAAAACTTTACTATTTTCACAGACCATAAACCCCTCACTTACGCTTTACATGTGAATACAGATAAATACACACCCAGAGATACCCGACAACTGGACTACATATCCCAATTTACATCAGATATCCGCTATATTAAACGTTCAGACAATATCGTGGAAGATACGCTCTCGCGCTCCACGATACAATATATCGATTCTGTAACCCTTACCTTCGACTTCATTGCAGATGAACAACAGGAAGATACCACATTACACAAAATAAAAGAGGACACTTCTTTACAATTGAAAGAACACCCCGTCCCATTTGGAACAAAAACACTACTCTGTGATGTTGGGACTGGGTATTCAAGACCATATATTCCACCTTCATTGGGAAAAAAGATATTTCTGCATTTTCACAACCTCTCACATCCCGGATGCCGAGCAACCGACAAGTTGATTAGCAGTCGTTTTGTCTGGCTAAACATGCATACTGACATAAAAAGCTGGACTCAAACTTGTTTAAATTGCCAAAAAAGCAAAGTAAACAGACATACTAAGCCCGCCCCCCCCCTGGGCATTTTCTAAAACCAGATGGTAGATTCACGAATCTTCACATTGACATAGTAGGTCCCTTACTAGAAGCAAACGGACATAGTTACCTGCTCACTATTATTGACCGATTCACAAGATGGCCTGTCGTTGTTCCTCTAAGGGATATATCTGCAGAAACGATCTCTAAAAGTATATTACATGAGTGGATTGCCGTTTTTGGTTGTCCCTCACTAATAACTACAGATCGAGGTACTCAGTTCCAATCTACGCTCTTTGATGAGTTAACAAAACTATTGGGAGTTAAGCATATAACAACAACGGGTTATCACCCATGTGCCAATGGCTTAATTGAACGTTTCCACAGGCAACTTAAGACAACATTAATAGCAAATAATGATTCCAAGACGTGGTTAGAAAATCTACCGCTAATATTACTATCCATCCGGAATGTAATCAAAGAAGATTTAGGATGTACAGCATCCGAAATGGTTTTTGGACCGTCCTTGACGTTACCAGGACAGTTTTGTGATAAATCCAGTCACCCCCAGCCAACTACATATTTTGTACAAAGATTTAAGCAAAGAATGAATGAACTAGTTTTCACACCCATTAGAACACAAACAAAAGACCTTTACACCCCAAAAGACATCCACAATTGTGAATATGTTTTCGTACGAAACGACGCAGTAAAAAGGCCACTTTGCCCTACTTATACGGGACCTTTCCAAGTAGTCGACAGAAAACCCAAATATTTCACAATTGTAGCAACGGGCAAGCAAGACACTGTCTCCATAGACAGACTAAAACCAGCGTACTTGGATTTACCTACAAAGAAAAGTATGTCGGAACATTCTACAGCCGCGTCAAATACCAACGTAAGTGAAACATTTTATACACCTCCAAACACACCTAAAAACATTACCACAAGATCGGGTAGACACGTACACTGGCCTACTCATTTTAAAACATATATTAGATATTGAGAAATATTTTCAATATTTATCAATCTGCAGGGGGGTTTATAGGATACAAATCCTATATCATTCCAACAAATAACTGAAAAACGCAAAATCGGATCAAAACGACTAAAAACAGATTTCGCAATAAGGTGTGAAATTAATTTTCTGACCAATGAAAGGAGGCGATTTGCTGAACTGAGAAAAAAAATAACGATCCAATGTGAAAAAAGTCAGCCATAAATAGAGAGACTCAAGTCAATCACCAGTCAGAAGGGCGCAGATATCAAAGAGGACGGAGGACTGACAGTCAGGTCCGTCACTGACTCAACCCGACACTAAGAGCAGAAAGCGGGGTAGGAAAGGAAAACAACAACAACAAATTTACAACTGACTCCAAAACAATTCAACCCGATAAGTACATTTTCCTCTTATCTTTTATTTCTCATTCACACTCTCTTTTTCAACTTAAATTGATCGCCCCTTTTTTCCCTTCCACCTACTCGGCGGATACAACAAAAACAAAAGAAACAGACATTATTCTACTACTCCGTTGAAAGACAGCGAACACATAGACATTTTTTGTTCAAATCACATTTGCTTAAACGAACTAAAAAGCATTAATCTTTTTTACTCTGTTCAAACAAGATATAAAAATATACAAATTTGTTTATTCTGCATGAATGTCATTAAATATACAATATTCTATTTTTCTACAAACATTCCTTATCGTGTTGTCTTTTCTTGAAATTTGCGTTGTATTTTGTGGACAGTGTATCCCGCATTAAATTCTCCTTTTAATCCGGGTATGAACAACCTGATACTCGCTATTGATCACAAACCCCTCGTGTCAATATTTAATGATCGCAGATGAAACAAAATTAAGAACAATGTCAATATTTCCATTCTGGTGTAAATTTGCATGATTATTAGATTTCAGGGAACGGAGCCTGATGTACCAATTCAAGGCTATATCCATACCCGGCAATGCCAACGGTGGGAAATGATATGTCTCGTATCCTCGCGCCTATCACCAAAGTAGCAGCAGATGAATCGGACGGTCTAGAAGAGGCGGTGCAAACTGGAATAGAATCCCAGTAAAACCAAGAAACATCCCCATCAAAATGGCATGAATACAACAAGAGGCAAAGGTGGATTACCAGTACCTGAGCCTTGTAGAAACAATTGAAATGGGCTTCCCTGAACACAAGGAACATCTACCCATCCTACATCAAGGAATTCTGGAATATGCGGAACGATTTGTACACAGTTCAATCAATAGTATTCAAGGAAGGGCATGCATTAATTCCAAGAAAAATACGCCTTGAACGCGTCGATCAGCTCCATATTGGTCACCAAGGGGTCAATAGCACGAGAAGCAATGCCAGGCAACGTTTCTTTTGACCTGGTATGGGGCACAATTGCAAGAGGAAAATCGCTTGCGCTGGTGTACCTCCATATAACTCAGATGAATTGAAGAGATTTTAAGAACATGGGGCGTATCCCAACGAGTGTCCTCATCTTATTATCCACAAAGTAATGGCAGATGAGGCAGCTGTCAAACACATGAAACGGATACACAACAAACATTAGCCCCAGCGGTTCACTAGATACAACTGAAGTAGTAAAAGCGCTCCTACTACATCGCAACACCTCACCACCTGATTTAGGTGACTCACCTGCAGAAATTCTGTTTGCTTGTCCCTTAAATGATCACCTGCCAAACCCCATAAAATTCCGCAGTGAATGGGTGGAGCTTGTCAATATTGCCATTCTGGTGTAAATTTGCACGAAATAACAATAAAAGTTTGCAGAAGAATACCGTTTAGATTATCACAATCTTAGTTCATCTCATTCGCATCAGGGCTACAGCCCAGCCGCCATTACTGCCTTTGTTTACATACGTAAGCCTCGAGTAGTAATTCGCTGAAGCTTCACTTTTCTTGATTACTGCGTAATACGCAAACTTTAAATTTGATTTTTGCAAGAATTCCCAAAACTAGAAAGGTGTACAAGCCAAAAGAATTCTTAGGACACTGAAAAAATTTTTTTTCCGGGGGCGGGGAGTGTTCATCCATGACATTATATTTAATTAGAAAAGCGTTTAATTGCTTAAATAATTTAAACTAATTTTTAAAAAAAAGAATTCATTTAAACCTTTACTTTTACAAAAAAAACAACAAAAGTGTAAAAGTGAATTCTTTCTTAAATTGGTTTTTAGAAAAAAAAAAATTATAAATTAAAATTGTTATAAATTAAATAGTTAACCAAAATGCTTTTTTGGAATAGCGAGGATTTTTTTACACCAGGAATAATATTTTCCTGTTGGGTTATTTTAAAAATTCACGCATTACGCAAAGCCAAAGAATTTTAAATTAAATTTCACGAAAATTGCGCAGTAATCAAATCGAGTAAGAAGATAAGATCAGTAAAAAGGCAGTTAAGCTTCCGCGCATTTCTACTCTAGGCAAATGTATGTAAGCAATGCCAGTAATGGAACCCTGGCTAGACGCGAATAAGTCCGAAATAAGATTGTCGATAACTCCTAGTCCTAAACGGTATTCTTCTGCAAACTTTTAAACGGAGTGCGGCTTCTCAGGTAGTATAGAATTAATTGGTAAATGATATAAAGTAAACATTGGAACGTATTAATTGGTTTGCATATTTGTAAATATAAAATTATTCTTGTAAATAAACAATCTCATAAATAATGCTTAATATTTTTATTGGAAATTCTCAAAAACAGAGGCTGACGGCCACATCGTTTTGTTTGAATCACCAGTCTGTGTACGATCACTGAAGTTAAGCAACATCAAACCTAGTCAGTACCTAGATGGTTGACTGCTGGAAAATACCAGGTGTAGTAAGCTTGGATATGACGTTGTTGTAATAGATAATTGTTAACTGGAGAGCCGAGTTCCAATTCCCATTGGGTTTGTTATATTCACTTATATATGCAAATGTTCCTGGGAAAGGTATGAATCCACTTCTTCTGCAACTATAGGTTAATTAGTAAGACTTGTATCACTAAAACATTATTATCTCCAAAACAAAAATTCTTACACTTTAAAAAAATATTTTCTGGCTTTAAATAACCTGCATGATAGACACAACCAATGAAGAACAAAGAAAATGTATAAATTCACTTTCATATATTTGGGTTGCATTAAAATTTTAATCATTGCTTTTTAAAACAATAAACATTGCCAGGGAGTGAGGGGAATATAAAATAACAGCAGTGTCAAGGGAAAACCATTGTTTTTTTTCACACTATTTTTTGCAAGCATGAAGTTTAAACTTTGCCAAGCATTTTACACAAGATGGTTAATTAATATTAAACACTTGTGCAAGGATAAAAAATGCATTTCTTGTTGATTGTCACTGTTTTGGTGATAAAATGTATTTATATTTGACTGAGATTGCAAACTGGGATAATGAAGTACTTTTCACCAAATACCTGAGAGATATTTCAAATATTTCAGTGCACATTCCATTGTGTTACCTATTATCATTTTAAAAAGTGTAGTTATCTAAGTCTGTTCAAACCTATTTTTTGCTGTTACCACAATGTTATAGCTGATACTTTCTGCCAAATTCTTCAGAAATCAATTGCCGTCTTCCAAAAATTATTGATCCACTTACTTTATCTCCTTTCAACTTCCACATGCCCCAATCTACTCCAATGAATCAATCCCCTCTAAGGCAAAATATTGCAATGCAAGGTTTTAGTTTGAAATTCCAATGTATATCACCTGAAGAAGGCTGGAGTGTACAACAGTCAAAGTGTCATGAATATGACAATAAAGATGAGGACAACAGTCTGAACAATGTAAATAGTGTAAATTGCTTACTGTCCTGTTCAGTACAATCAGCAATGCTTCTACAAGCTGACGCATTTCGACATTAATGTTTTTGGAAGTAATGCTAATTACCACAGAATGTGTAGAGTAATTGGCCAAGGTTAAGTGCAACTGGTAAAAATACCCAACAGATGGAATTGGCAAAGTTTGCAATAATTAATAACATCACCATCATCATTCAGTTAGCACATTTTGTGCCACTGCTGTGGTCATCAATCCCCTCTAAGGCAAAATATTGCAATGGCTTACTGGTTCCTTTTGTACTAGGAAAGTTGAGCTTACCCCCATCCCTCCTCTCAGAAGTTAAAGAGGCAGCAGGTGGCTTGAATTCACAATTTTCCTTCTCCTAGACTGGTTGCCAGCTAAGGCTATAGGGCCCACTCGGCCCTGCTATTTACCCATAGCTGGGAGGAAGGGATGAAGTCATACCTTTCCAGAGGGTATTAGTGGAAAACAACTCATAACCTACATAGCGAGCTTGAGTAGATGGATGGTGGAGCAAGTTTTAAAAAAAAAAGTAACAAAAAGACAAAATTTTTAAAGAGAGGAAATCGTGGAGAGCTATGCTCGCCAATGTACTACAAGGATATGGCACATAGAAAAAGAAAAATATTTTTCAGTTTTGTGATCAGTAGATGTATGCGTTTTCAAAGAAAATTTTTAATATTATTTTTCATTCAAAAGACTTCTGGTAAAGACAAGAATTGAAGAACTTTGGTGGGAAAAAAATTGGAAAATTCTGTTAAATTTATTGGGAAAAACCAAATATGCGAATATTTTGAAAATGACAAATTCTTTATCGATATAATAAATATCTAAAATCACTGTGTCTTAATATACTTTCTTAATGTTTTCATTTTGGAGAAATTAAATTTCTGTTAATTTACATAAATTGAACATAAAATGTAGGTACAAGCACACAACGCTGCTTCACGCTGTTGTATATATTAAAAACCTTCGAATAAGAAATTCCAAATTGTACGACACACTTCATCTCCACATGAAATGACTGAACAATCTTGAGGAGTCTTGGAGGACAACTGGTTCAGTCAAGTATCTTGAACCAGCCATCCCTGCTCACAAGGTCAAATGCTTTTGTGAGGTTGATGTACAGTGGTTGTTAAAGAGAGAAGGCCGTGTCAATCGTGGGACGCCCCAACGAGAAACCACACTGTGTGATATAAGTATATAGGCGTTAAAATAATCATACAAGGGTTCAGTTCTGGAGGTTACCCAGATTGACATACACCTGATGAAGGGCACAACACCTAAAAAAAGGTTTTCGTTGTAATAACAACAATAAAGATGAGGATAATAGTAAATGTAAGTAATGATAACTCCTCATCACAGAAAGTTACACAGAAACTAAATGTAAAATCAGCTATTACATTCGTTTGACAATTAAATAAGCAAATATGAAAAAAATAACATTTAAAATTACAAGCTTTTATTAAATTATAAAGTTTTTTTAATAAATTGGATGTGTTGACTAACAGCTCAATTCAAATTTTTACCTGGATTAATAGACACCTGAAGAAGGTTGGAGGGATAACAATAAAGATGAGGTAGTGATGATAAATGGTTTTGAATGTTATAGTTCGTGGGGCCCACAGTCTGTGTACGATTTGGGTGTGTCCGTGGGAAATTCAATAGGCCCTAACTAAATTTTTAAATAAACTGTTGTGTAAAAACTACAGGGCTACAGATTTCATTTTTTGGGGTTTTTTTTACCATTGTCCCATATTTTAAATTTCATCACAATTCAATTAAGAAACTGTATTTACATTGACAAAACAAAAGTTGTTTTTTTTAAAAACTGAGTCAATGAATTTAAAACAAAAACAGTTCAATTAAGAAACTATATTTTCTGAGAACTTTGAATGATTTTAAATTAATAAATTCAATAAAAAGCAGTATTTACATTTAATCACATTTCAATTAAGAAATTATATTTTTTTGAGAATTATTACAGAACAAATGTTTTTCATTTGATTCAATAAATTTAAAACAAAAATCAGTATTTACACTTAAAGAAATATATTTCACAATGATGAGATTTATTTTAAGCTGATGGAACAAAGTTTTTTAAAATTAAATACAAAAATAGTTCAATGAAGAAACTATATTTTGTGAGAATTATAGCAACAAAGTTTCTTTAATAAATCAGATGTGTTGAATTTGGTTTCTTATAAAAAGCAAACATTCATTTAAAAGATTTAAGTAATCTCCCTTGAATCAGCTTAGACATATGGGGCTAATTAATCAGTGATGCTCCCAACAATCTTTTCTGCAACAACTAGCACTAACATAAGTTATCAAATAAAATACAGGTGAGTCTATAGCATGTGAACGAAACATTGCACAAATCCAAATGAGAACAATGTGGTGATTGTAGTGTAAGTAGCAACAAAATAAGAAGGGTATTGAATAAAATATTCTCATCATCTCAACAGATACTACAAACAGCTACTAAGATCTTTTATTTTGAAAATAATCAATTACATTAACTGGGATTTTAAATGATGAGAACATTAATCCACAATATCACTATGAAATATTTAGCAGAGGTAACTCCACTGATTTGCTAAAACATTAGCAGACTGTGATTAAATAAAATCCCAGAATGCATTTGTGTTCTTCTGCCTATAAACCACTATATTTTGCAATAATTCCAATACAGATTAGAACCAACATCCCACTTTAATCTAATGGTTGAATGAACTCATTTATCCTACCCTAATCCCTGTTTCTTTTTGGTGTGTGTGTTGGGGGCAGGCACTAAATACAAACAAGATACGTATAAGCATTTATAATTGATTTGCATCATATATATATATATATATATATATATATATATATATATATATATATATATATAAATTACATAAAAATGAAACTATTACCTCATTCAGATGGCCATTTCACCCCGGGATATTATCCCTGGGCCTTGTCAATGCAAAAATGTTCATTTTTTAAACAAAAGTTTTTACACTGACAAGCCTCAGGGACAATATCACAGGGTGAAATGGATGGCCATCTGAATGGGGTAAGAGAGTTTCATTTTTATGTCATTCATTTCTATGCTCAATAATAAATATACTGAGCCCTCTCTTGTGGATCAGTTTTAATATTTTGTATTATTGGGATCCACTTGAATTACTTACCCACGGATTTTTACCTATACATATATATTTTAAATATTTATTGATCTTTTTTAGAACATTGAAATTTTAGTTAAAACTTTTGTTTTTCTTGTATCAGTGGAGGGACCAAAGATTAATATGGGAAATGTTACTGTCTTTTTACAGGGAAAAAACACAGTGGTTTGGAAATTCTTACAAAAATTCTCAGATTTTAATGAAACTTTCATAAATGGATGAAACTATATTGGAAATGTTTTGTTTTTTTTCTAAGAAAATGTTGGTAAATATATTTTTTTTTAGATCTGTTACCCTCCAACTGATTTTAAGTAATTTTTGAGAAATTAAATTTTGTGCCAATTAATGTTTATATTAATTAAAAGAAGAACTTGAGAATTTTAACCATCAATTTTTTTGTAAAACAGAAAAACCAGTTACTGAAAATCTGCTCTGAACTGTAACATAAATAATGCAATAAGATTGAGACATTATTTGATAAGAAAAGCTTTTAATTGCTTTTATGAATAAGATATATTATGGACACTATAGTTTTAAGAAAAAAATTTTTTTGAGGTATGATGAATTTTATCAAGAATTGTTTTCATTTAAAAAAAAATTAATTAGAATAATTTATAACGTTTTGAATCTTAAATTTCTGCATTACTTTGTCCATGTTAGGTGATATTGTTATTAATTAAAAGCTATATTTACTCATCATAAATAAAAAAGCATAGTACAAATCATCAAACTCCAATATTTTAAAAGTAATTCTTTTTATGTGCATACATGTGCCGGTTTTTGTAGATACAGATGTTCATACAGGACATCATCTATATAAATACAAGTGTCAGAGTGTCACACTTTTTCAACTTCACTTTTAGAAGCTGTAACCCAACATATCATACCAAACTGGAATCAGGCTGACTCTGTGAGCAAATTAAAAACACTCCAGTCTGGATCAGGACTCACAATCCAGAAATTTTGGATTCCTAAGTTTTAATTACTGCAATTGTTTTTGGTGATTTTTTGCAATGCATTTTTTATACGATAATTTTTATAACTTGGAAATAAATTTGGGAATAATCAAAATGAATTACAAAATCCAGAAAGAGTCACCCATGAAATAAAAATAATTGTTTGTACATAAGGTAAGGACCTACATACATCAAATTATCTTTAAATTAAGTGGCAGAAGAAGAATTATCATTGAACTTTTAAAAGGTAAGCTTGAATATTAATGCAATACTTAAATGCAGAAATCAATCTTGAGTTCTTCTGTAGTTTATTGTTGC
Source organism: Acanthosepion esculentum (assembly GCA_964036315.1). Classification (NCBI taxonomy): domain Eukaryota; kingdom Metazoa; phylum Mollusca; class Cephalopoda; order Sepiida; family Sepiidae; genus Acanthosepion; species Acanthosepion esculentum. The sequence continues at coordinate 59,184,101 of OZ038479.1, read as the reverse complement.
TTATCATATCTATTCCTCCCTACCTATTGTGATGAAGGCCCAATCAAATTCCCTCTGCAGGAGCTAGCTTAAATGCCACCCAATAGGACAGCTTTTAAGCTAGTCAGAAAATAAGAGTGACAACTATAGTAAATTTAAAGCCAGAAAGAATCTAAAATTTAAAAACACATTAGATTATGGAGAATATTTTCTAATTTTTTTTAAGATTACAGAGTACTTAAAAATTATATAAAAAAAGTCACTCAAGTTATATTCCTGAATTATGTTTTACAGATATATATATATATATATATATATATATATATATATATATATATATATGTATATATATATATATATCCACCATCTTCCATACAAGCTGTCAACACCTTAAATGAACTTTTAACACCATGTTAAAAAAACAAATTCTGATACTTTAACTTAAAATAATATCTATTTAAAATCAGATTAATTAAATATTAAATCAGCTAATATTCCTAAAATAAAGTTTAGAAAAGTATATTTTTAGAACATTTTTTAATATTATTATATTTTGAGGAATTATATTGAATTATATTGTGATGAAAGATGGCTAAAAATGGTGCTAAAATAAAAAATTTCAGCAATTTAAAAAATGAAAACTCCTCTGAGTCAATTTAAATTAGTTTTGAAATACAGCAAAGTATTTTGCTTATTGGAAATATTAAATTTAACCTATTAGCTTGAAATTAAAACTAAAATAAAAGCTTCAAGAAAAAATTTTTCATTTTTAAAAATTCATTTTAAACCATAGGTATCGAGAATCAGATTAAACTGATAAGAACAGTTACTACACTTTGAACTTAGTCAAAAAGCCTAGAAGTATGGGGACCACAATAAATGCACCATTGTCTTGATGCACAGTATTGGATGATGGAATCTGAGCAAGGTAATCACTATTAACATCATCTGCTGAATTATTTTAAAATTATTATTAAGAGAAATGTTTGTAAGATGGGGATTTGGCTAGAAAGAAAGAAGGGAAGACAGAAGTGTTTAACATCTTCTGCCAATACCTCATAAATAATGGACTATTCCATTTTCATTGTGTTGAAAAATAAGACATACTGCTATGAGCTCTGGGACACCAGTCTATCAGAAAGCTGTGTAATAATTCCAACTTTGACAGAGGAGACTCTCCTGGGTCACCTAGTGAGGGGCTTTTAACACCACCAGCACTTATTTGTCTTGCTGAATGTTCAACTTCAAATTACTTTGTTTTAAGTTGTTTAGTAAAGTAGGAATACTGAAGCAGGATTGATGCTCTTTGCCAAAAGTTGGCACACTTGTTTGATTTATGCAGAGATGTGCCCCTTTTGTTATAATTAGTACAAATATCACAGTACATGACGTTTTCATCTGAAAAGCATAGCCATTTGTATTTTGTGTGCCATTACTCAAGAAAAGTTTGCTTTCTTTTGGAAGAAAACAAAGAAGGTTCCTCAGTTGACTTCTGAGGCTCAGACATGTAGGTGCGGGTTGTGATGAGTTACTCTCAGAGGACTGAGCAGGCCCTGGGAGAGGCAGAAATAGCAGGAAATGCACCCACAATAGTCTGCTGACCAGAAATGGGTTTTATCTTTTCCTTCAGTGGCATTCTTATAACTTTTCCTCTTGTTGTTCACTTAGGAGAAAAATGGGATCTCTTCTAAAGTGTGACCTATGTTCTGAGGCAATCTGAACATCACATAAACGCTGCAGTAAGTCTAAGAAATTTCACCATAGCTAAATGTGTCATTTGGAATGAAAGTCAATTTGTTCAAATGTGTGTAAAACTTAAGGAAAAGAAAAGGTGGGGAGACTCTCTCTTTCTCTGGTTAGAAACAATTCAACTGAAATTGGCAAGATGTAGTAAAGATCAAAGAGGAAGTGGGAATAGGATATGTGGAGAATACATGTTTATTGCCCAAACAAACATAAATTTTTTTCTAAAAATTGTTATTTTTCAAAATAAGTGAATTTTTATGTTTTTACTGACACTCTATCTTGACTGAAAAGGCAGATCCACAAACTTCAGAAGAATATGGTTTTGCTCTGATGTGTTTCTGCAAGTGTTTTGGTTTTAATGTCCATTAGATTGTTTAAAACAACCATTGGCAAACTTAAATGACTTTAGGTGCTTCAAATAAATAAAAAAATGAACCAAGAAAGTGTCTTGTAAGGCAACATTGATGTCTATTTTATGCCATCCGTACATCACACCACCCAAAGAAAGAAAAAACTAGGAAAGTGTATTTGAAAGAATAACATCAAATGATTTGTGCAGTGTTTATTAAAAAGTTAATTAAAAGTTTTCACATGATGCACTAAAAAAGAATTTTCTACTGATTCAAAACGTAAATATGCACTAAGATGGGGTTTCTGTCCAATGTGTATTCACATGATGCACCAAAACTGATTTATTTGAAAATAGATATCAGTAAATATCATGAGAAAATTTTTTCTCTCCAGTGTGTATATACAGATGACTCACCAAACATCACTTCCATGAAAATGGAGATCCACAAAATTATAATTTTCCTCTAGTATGCGTATGATAATAATTGACGAAATGTTGCTTTCATGAAAATGCAGATCCGCAAACTTGACAAGAATATATTTTCTATCCAATGTGTGTATGCATATGATTGACCATATTAGACTTCTGTGTGAATGCAGATCCACAAACTTCACATGAATATGGTTTCTCACCAGTGTGTGTACGCATATGTGTCACTAAATAAGACTTCTGTGAAAATGCAGATCCACAAACTTCACAAGAATATGGTTTCTCTCCCGTGTGTGTACGGATATGATTGACTAAATTTGGCTTCAATGAAAATGCAGAACCACAAACTTCACAAGAATATGGTTTCTCTCCAGTGTGCGTACGCATATGCTTGACCATATTTGACTTGTATGAAAATGCAGATCCACAAACATAACAAGAATAGGGTTTCTCTCCAGTGTGTGTATGCATATGTCTCACCAAAGATGACTTCCATGAAAATGCAGATTGACAAACTTCACAAGAATAAGGTTTCAATCCTGTGTGAGTACGCATATGATTGACCAAATTTGATCCCTGTGAAAATGTAGAGTGGCAAACTTCACAAGAATATGGTTTCTCTCCAGTATGTGTACGCATATGATCAACCATATGCGACTTGTGTGAAAATGCAAATCCACAAATTTCACAAGAATATGGTTTGTCTCCACTATGTATACGCATATGACTGACCATATTTGACTTCTGCGAAAATGCAGATCCACAAACTTCACAAGAATATGGTTTCTCTCCAGTGTGTCTACGCTTATGATTGGCCAAATCTTGCTGCCGCGAAAATGCAGATCCACAAACTTCACAAGAATATGGTTTTTCTCCAGTGTGTGTACGCATATGATTGACCATATGTGACTTGTGTGAAAATGCAGATCCACAGACTTCACAAGAATATGGCTTCTCTCTAGTGTGTATACGCATATGGTTTACCATATTTGACTTCTGTGAAAATGCAGATCCACAAACTTCACAGGAATAGGGTTTCTCACCAGTGTGTGTACGCATATGTGTCACTAAATGTGACATCTGTGAAAATGCTGATTCACAAACATCACAAGAGTATGGTTTCTCTCCAGTGTGTGTACGCATATGACTGACTAAACCTGGCTTCCATGAAAATGCAGATCCACAAACTTCACAAGAGTATGGTTTCTTTCCAGTGTGTGTACGCATATGTTTGACCAAATCTGCCTTCCATGAAAATACAGATCCACAAACTTCACAAGAGAATGGTTTCTCTCCTGTGTGTGTTCGCATATGATTGGCCATATTTGATTTGCGTGAAAATGCAGATCCGCAAACTTCACAAGAATATGGTTTCTCTTTAGTGTGTGTGCTCATATGTCTCACTAAATTTGTTTTGTGTGAAAATGCAGATCCACAAACTTCACAAGCATATGGTTTCTCTCCAGTGTGTGTACGCATATGATTTACCAAATTTGGTTTCCGTGAAAATGTAGATCCACAAACTTCACAAGAATATGGTTTCTTTGTAATAGGTGTTTCCATCTGGCCTATTATGTCCGACTTTACAACAGTTTAGCAGATTTCACATGAATATGGTCAATCTTTCCTGTTTATTCATACATAACACTCAATGTGTTTTTGTACAAAGATAAACAACACATTTCAAAGTACATTATTTCTTGCCAAGTTCATTGTAATTCTTTTGACAATGTAGATCCATGACTTTCATATATTTTGTCTGGAAAGGGAAAGGTTGTTTCCATCATTGAAATTCTCAGTAATAACTACTGTAGTCTTTGTACAGCCAAAACATCTGTGAAAAAAAAAAGGAATAAACGATATATTCACATGAGCAGTCAACAATATATGAAAGAAGTCTGAGAAATGCATGTAATTATTATTATTTCAATAATGCAGCAGCAGCTGTTGCCAGTGAAGATCAAACATTTTGAAGTGAAACAAGATTGCTTCACTATCATGTTATATCTTATGAAATGTAAGAGATAAAAATCAGAATATTGTCAATTCAGAAACAATTCAAATATGGAACTTGAAAAATATCTGTTGATTTTTAATTTTTTTTTTTTACTTATGTCACTGGGAACATGATCATGTCTATAGCTGTCACCATCTGGTATGATATTATCTGCTGTGAGCATCTCTACCCGATAAAAACAAACCATAAGAGTAGAGAAGATTTTTTGTTAATGCTACCTTCTGTTTATTAAACTAATAGCTGAAAATTAGAAAAAACACAGTAATAATGAAATAATTTCTACAATTAAATTGCTATTGTCCACTTGATTTAATTATATATTATGTGAAAAAATGTTTTTATTTAAGAATAGTAAAGTGTGGAAGTAAAGAAGACCATGAAAAATTGATGAAAATATTGATAGTAACACAGGAATAAGAGAAAAGTAATCTGAAGTGCAAAATAAGGCAAATGAAGATTGATTATTTTACCAGCATTTCAACCACTATGGGTCATTAATGCCAAAGCATTTGGTTGGTAGAGAAATGACGTACATTACTTTTGTAGATATATAGTAGATATTATCTGTCTATATTTCTGAGATGAGGTATTGTAGCTATTTACACTACTTACATTGTTTGGGCTAATGTCCTCATCTTTATCACCATATTCACAATGTTTTGGCCACTGTACGCTCCAGCCTTCTTCAGGTGATATATACTGGAATTTCAAACTGAACCTTTCATTTAGTCCACAGGGAAAGATTGTTCTAATTCCCCATGTCATGCCTTTGAGTTACTTTTTGGATATCTCAGTATCAGTTAATTGATTTTAGTATCCAAACTTTTTCTTCACTCTGCTGTCGCCAGGTATTGAACTCACAACACCTCTCAGCAACCAACACTTTTATCCACAGAGATACTGAGATATCCAGAAAAGGCATGGCACATGGAATGCTAAAAAATGAGTACAGATGATGAAAAATGCCACAAACATAATAAAAACAATGTTTTAACATCTATCATTAAGATGAAAGACAAAAGGATTTTTTGACTATTAGTATTCAAATTAAATTATGCTTTTGGTTTTCTTGCATAAAAGGTGGGAGGGCATAAATTAGTATAGGAAATTTGAGTGTCTTTTAATAGTGAATTATTTTTGGTGAAGAATGAAATTTAACATTTTTATTCATTTTTGAAAGATTTTAGTTTCAATACTTTTTATAAAGTTTTAAATCTTTCAAAATTGTGTATTAGTTTGCATTGGTTAGGTGATATTCTTATTAAATAAAAACGGTATCTCCTAATCATAAATTGAAAAGCTTAGTACAATTCAGTGAACACAGTATTTTAAAAAGAATTGTGAATTTTTTGTGCGTGTATAAACCTACCAATTTTTATAAATATGGGCATCCATACATGACATTTTCAGATAATTAGAGCAATAACTACTTAAAATTTATTGGGAATTTTTTTTAACATTTCATCATCAAGTGTCTTCATAATTAAGAGTATAAGGCCAAAGTACCTATGACTTATTAAATCTGCAAGGATTTATTCCAAATCTCTGCAGAATTGCAATGACTACTATATATATATATATATATATATATATATATATATATATATATATATATATATATATATATATATGTCACCCTCCCCCAAATCATTCCATGTAAATTCAGAGAAATTATTTTTGTATTGCTTCATGTTCATATTATATTGCACACACCCTTGGGGAATTGAAAAAAAAAAAAAATGCTTGAATAAACTTTTCAACATGACCCTGGAACTAATTATATTTTTCAAACTTCGAAATGGACAAAGACTTTTTAAATGATTTGTGACTTACTTTTAACCAAAAATAATAATTTCTTTTTTCAGTGACTTTAATTCAACTTTATATTACACACTGAATTATTAGCATCTGATAATTTTAAAGGGACCAATTTTCCATTTCAAATTTTAAGGAATTCCGTTTTCAGTATGGATTTCTGTTTTTGTTTCATTATAATACTTAGCGAGAAAGTGTAACAATATATTTTATGAAAACAATAAAATAAAAGGAAAATGAAAAATTTTACTCACAGGAATATCCAACCATTCGTTAAGTTGCTCTAGCTTGATAGGCTTTCATACCTCATACTTTAGCTTTTAATTTAAGATAGCTACAATCCTAAATAAGAATTAAGTAGCAAAACCTACAGAAAAGTAGCACCACAAAATCATCTAGAGACAAAAAGCTACATTATCGTTTGGTCACTTTATTAAAATTATTAAATAAAATTTTTGAAAAAAGTCTAATTTTTAAAATTTTGCTTTTTGAAATAAACTGTCATCATGTCATAGGAAAACTAAAGAATAAAACAAAAAGACAAAATTTTGAGCCTCCACCACTTTATTTTTTTTTTATTAAATCAAGCCAACTTCGTAAAAATTGATTCCTAAATACTGTAAACTGTAGGTAAGTGGAAGTATTAAAATGTATTAAAACTTTATCCCTTGATGCCTGTCAGACAGAAAATTAGCCCGTCTACAATTTCTATGTTTTTTTAATCTAGGTACTTCCACTAATTTTTGACACCTAAGGTTTAAAATTAATTTTTATATATGAAAAATCTTTCTTGAAACTATCATTTTAACTTTAATTGAAAGCTAAAGGATTAAATTTACTATTTCCAGTAAGCAAAATACTCCGGCGTAGAAATTATATTGATAGGAAAGATTTTTTTCTTGTCTTTCATCGCAATGTAATTCTCTGTATTAAAAAATCTTCCAAAAATAAAATATATTTTTCTGAAACTTATATTAGCTGATTTAATTAATCTGATTTCAAAAAAATATTATTTACTTTAAAATAACATAGAAATGTATTTTAAAAACAAAACAGTAGCTGTGTTTTTAACCAGCATTGCTATCTTTTACATAATTGACGAGGCAACAACAGGTAATTACATAATGATTGTTGTTCTACAGAAACTTCATCTGTAAAGCATAACATAAGAAAATGACGTAAACATAGGTACCTCCATGAGATCGCTAACAAAAGAACATAGCATGAATAAAAAGGGCCTTAAACTTGATGAAAATAATTTTTATTGTCTAAATGTTTGTTATTATTAAGAGGAAAGATCAAAGTATTTTTTGGGTATTTTTTACATTTATTAATCGTTCCTAGCACATCCAAAATTTTTGTTAAAAATCTATTTTTGAGTCAGCAAAATTGATAGAAAATTGATCATGTCAGCCATTTCTTTTCCATTGTGCAAACAAAAGTAAAATCCTTTATTTAAAATTCTTTGAAAAATCAATTATAATTTTTTCAAAATTTATTTTAAGAAAATCAGAAATTATAAAGTTTATTTAATATATTTTGAAACAAACATTACTTACTTTCTGCACTGAAAAAATGTAGTTTAAAAATAAGACAAAGCAGATCTTAACAATGGTGTCAATTGACAAGTGATGATTTCATCATGTATTGACAGCTTACATGAGAGAAAGTTATCATATAGAAGCACAGAAGTGACATAATTATTTAGATTTAAGTGAACCAACTTATTTACCTTGTTATTTTTAAGGAAAAATTTCAGCACTCTAATTTTTTTTGCACTTAGCTTTCACTTTTATTTTTACGATGCTTTATGGAAAATATATTATAAAAAATTGAAATAAGACTGTTGAGAGTGAGATAAAATTTCATAAGAAAGGTATCTAATTCATTTTAAATAGATACCTTTCTCATGAAATTTTATCAGAAGTGTACATAAAATATTATAATTTTATGTACATTTATTACATTTTACTGTGTTATTTGTATTTCCATAATTAATTTTGATATTTCATTTATGGAAAAATGTTATGAGATAATGTAAAAAGATCATATAAATTTCATAAGATGATACTAATACTTAATCACTTCTCAATTGAAATTGAAAAACCAAATTAACTTCTCCACATGCGTTTCACACAAACAATTTGCAAAGATAAAGGCTGTAATAACGGGGAACAATGCTTAACTCTACATGACATTTTATTGTACTCGTGCTGATCTTCCATACATTTGAATTAGTCATTTTATGGACACAAAAGCCATGTGAAATTAATTTTTTTTTATATAGTGAGAGTTTGCTGATTGTTATAAGCTATACAACTTATAATCCTGTAAAGATAGATCTACTTAATAAAACCATTGACTAAACTGTACACTGGTTTCACTAATTTTAGAATATTCAACAACTTTAATGTAAAAATAATAATTTAAGAAATAACAAATAATTGTTTTAAAAATTCATTTTTCATCTGAAAAGTTTTGATTTCAGAAAATATTATCCATATTCATAAAAGAATTTGAAATTAAACAATATCTTTGTTTTATTGAGTTTTGTATGTTACAATTCAGAGCTGTTTTTCAGGTAGTGGGGGTCCGATTAAAAAACAAAACATGACTTGCTTTTCTCAAAGCCTTGTGATTTTAACTAATATAATCACTAAATTGTAGAGTATTGAATTTCTAGAGTTTTCATAAAATTAGTTGGGGGGGGGTAAAAAATATAAAAAATATTTTTGTTATGACTTTAAAAAAAGAAAACATATTTATAATAATTTCCATCATTTGTGAATAGTTTCTGAAAGTTTCATTAAAATCCTACATTTATTTTTATATTTGCAAGATTTTTCAAATTAATGTCTGTCATAAAAAATGCGCTAAAATTTGCTATGTTATCTAGTACTTCTGCTAATACAATGAGAAACAAGTTTTTTTTTAATCAAAAGTTAGTGTTCTAAAAAAAAAAAGGAAAATTTTTTTTAAATAAATAAAAAATATGTGGTGTTACCTCTTAATAATAACAAACATTTTGACGATAAAATTTTGTTTTCATAAAATTTGGGGGCTTTTTCATCATGCTATATATGCTCTTTTTTTAGTGATCTCATGGAGGATGCTCTGTAAGCAGCTTTTTTAATATGTATTTTTAATCTACTCAGCAATATTGGAAAATATTTCCACGTAATCTTATTTTAGGAATGTTGACTTTAAATCTACTACAGTCATCAATCTTATTTTCTGATAATGTCATGTATGGTCGACCATACCTTAAAAATTGGGCATGTTAAATAATATTTAATATACATAAAAAAACTTTTTTAATTATTTAAAAAATCTTGGTGCAAAATCATTTTTATTAAGCTTTTCAGTTTTTGATTAGTAAATATAGTTTTCACTTAAGAACAATATCAACTAACTGGATGAAAGTAATGAAAATTTTTTAAATATTTATATATTATAAATTATTATAATTTGAAAAAAAAAAAAATGTATACAATTCTTGCAAAAATTCATTATCCATTGAAATTTTTTCCTTACGACAATAGTGGCCTTAATAAAACTTATATATAAAAGTAATTAAAAGCTTTTGCAATTAAATAATGTCAGTTTTACTTTTATTGTATTTTTTATTTTACTATTTCGAGCAGATTCGAGAAATATGTGTACTTGTTTAAAAAAAAAAAATTGATTTCCTAGGATTCCTGCTTTTAATTTTAAATCATAAAAACAATTTTCGGGTGAAAATCTAATTTGTTGAAATTAATTAAATGGGGTGGAAAATATTTAAAATTATTTTTTTTTATATTTTATTTTTCTAAAAAAAAAAGAAAAAAAATTTAATAATTCATTTATGAATAAATCCTGAAAGTTTCATTAAAATACAATAACTATTTGATTTTTTTAACGAAATTCTAAATCAATGTGTTTTTCATAGGAAAAAACTCTAAAATAGTAATCATATTACCTCGACCGCTGAAGCAAAAAAATTTCGTTGAACCAATTTTCACTATATAAGATTAAAAAAATTACTAAAACATTAAAAAAAATACTTTGGTCTTTTCTCCTAATAACAAACAATTTGACAATAAAACTTTCTTTTTATTAAGTTTGGTGACATTTTTTATCTTGCTATGCTATTTTTTCCGCAAAAAAGTGGATGTAAAGTTCATCATGTCGAAGTTGAAACGAATGACAAAAGAATTAAGAAATAATAATGAAAAAAAAAACACGATACAAACAGGAAATTTTGCTTGAAAAAAAAAAAAAAAAAAATTAAAAGGTTTTCGATACATTCCTCTTAAAAAATATCATTTGTATTCCATAATCTTTCCAATTTTAACATATTCTAAATTTTGTTACGGGGTAGGTAATATTGTTGGGTCTTGCTTGATATATTATTTATATTATTTTCCCTGTTATTATTTTGTTGATTGTAGTAATGTGGTTGATATTAATAACAGAAATTAAAATGCATAACAATAACAACAATAAAAACTTGAGGAACGTGTTGACATATAAAATTATAGCAAGAATTTGTATTTTCTTTTTGTGATATGAATTATTATTACAGTATTAGTATGGTGTGTGTAAAAAATAAAAATGCTCTCAGTGTGTCTTTTGTTTAAAAAAAAGTCAATGCTTACTTGGTTTGGTTCCGAAAATTTCGTTTATGAGGATGCGTTTGAAATTGTCTGTTTTCGATCTTCTGGAGTGCTGACAGACGTGTGTTTTTATTGACTACTACTACATGTCTACTGGGTTCTCCACGTGGTGGAAAGATCGTTTTTATAATCACGAGGGTTAGGATGATGAAATAACCTTCTTTTCTATCATCACTGATGGCAAGGTTATTTTTAGAATGATGAAATATCATTATTCTGGACCATAACAATTTTATTATAGAAAGAGCAAACTCTAACATGGAATTTTTTAATTAAAAAACAATACAAAAACGTCAAATTTAATAAGAGTACTATTTTGGGCGCTATTACACCCCCCCCCCACTGTAACTTAATTTTTTTTATTTAAAATAAAACCAACAAACAAATACGAATAGATTGTGTTTTACTTTTCACTTTTTAGAGGAGGGGTGCGAAAGTATAATAGCGCCCTATTTTTCATTGACATAAACTTACTTTTTATGCTACTCTACTGTGATTGAATTTATTTTAAAACAATATAAAAACTTCAAACTCAAAATGAAATAACAGAATCTAACTTATTTTCTTGAGTACAGTTTTTACAAATATTATTTCTTCAAAATATCTGTCATGATAAAATTGAAATCATAGCTGAATTTCTTTACATTTTTTAAGCTCAACACAAACACAAAATAAAAAGAAATGAAAAAAATGGCGAGGTATGTCAGTAACGATTTCTTTTTATCAAAATTATTTCGATTCTTCCACTTACCTTTTTAGACCAGAAAATAAAATGCAATGAGAAACACAAAACGGGATGATTTCTTTGTGTTCAAATGATTTTGTTCGGATTTCTCTGTCAAACTTAAACTATATTATTTTTTTGTTGTTCGTTCAGTTCATAGTACCGGAGATGAAACGAATGTCAAAAACAGTAGAATTAAGAAATGGATAAAAACGAAACAAAAAAACAGAAAATAAACGGGAAATTATTTTTGAAAAAATCTTTTTCGCTTGATAAAGCAAAAAAAAAAAAAAAAGCCAAAAAAATCATAATCGGTGTTAGACAAGATTTGGTTACTTGTGTTTAAAATCCTTGGATTTATTTATCATATGGAACAACAATAAAGTTATACAAAAATTCTTCTTTACTTTAAATGTTTTACTTTTAGTTTTACTAGTTTTAAGTATTCAGTGTCCGACTATTGAATCTGTGATACGCGCCCACCTTCCAACAATTCTACACTGCATGTCAATTTTCAAAATCAGAATTCATACGAAATAGAAATTGTATGTACAATCACAAATAAATACGAAGAATGATCATGAATCATTTCTGACATGAGTTTAAAAAAAAATACTGTAAATGGAGAAATTCATTTTATTCACTCGATATTCAACAATATTTTAATAACACTACAGTCTTTTTTTTTTTTTAAAGAACCACGTATCCAAAAAAACTGTGAATCATACATACAAGGGAAAGAACTCTTGCTTCCTAACATTATTATTATTACTAAACATCACTCTTTCTTTTCCATAAGAATAAATGCGAAAATCAGTGTGTCACACTTTTTCAACTTTTTACTCCTAGAGGCCATAGTCCAATATCAATAGCATTTTGTAATCAGGTCAACTTCATGAGCAAATTCAAAAGATTCTGGGCCGGATACAGACTTGCAATCCTGAAATTTTGAATTCCTAAGTTTTCATTGTTCAATTATTTTTGGCAATTTCTTTTCTTTGTGATTTTTTGCATTATCTCTCTATATCTCTGACATGAAGTATTATGATAACTTACATTATTTACATTATTCAGACTGTTATCCTCATTGCCATATTCATGTTTTGGCCTTCTTCCAGTGATTGGAATTTCAAACCAAACCCATTATTTCGTCCACCTGGGTAGATTGTTCTAGTTCCACATGCCATACCTCTTTTGGATTTCAGTTACTTCCCTTTAACTCTACTCCCCAAGTTTTTGGTTCACCACTGGTACTGAACTCAAGTCAGCAGAGGACTAAGACATGGCTGAAATGGAGACACTGATTGATAATCACTATTTAACGTGCATGATATGGAATTTCTCGCAGACCATAACCCAAGAATGGGAGTGAGTCAAAAAGATAAAGAAAATGGTGGCCTCTGATTTTTTGTATACTTGAAAGTCATCTGGTAAATTTCTGGATTTTATGGGCAAAGCTAGGTTGAGCGATTTTGCCAATGAGAAGTGAACTAATAATATTTTAAAGATTTTCTGGGAATAAAAGCACAGTTATAGAAGTGATTTATATCCTTTGTCAAAAAAAGAGAGAAAGAATAAACTGCTAAAGAAATGAAATTTCTTTAGATAAGAGCCAAGCCACAAGTGTCAAGGGTTGAAACTGCTAAGAAAGCTGTCATGGGGGAACCTGGGGAATGTCCAACTGAGAGGATGGGGTTTGAGTTGATGAATCCCATTGACAAAAATTTTGAGCAATAATTAAAATTAACAATTATAAGTAAGCCCCACCTGTGTGCCTATGCAGTCTAAAAATCAAATTAGTCAAAATGACAACCGAAGTGAAGGGCTCAGGTGACATACCAAGGGGAATGGAGAAATTGCCTACACCCCTTTGGTAGTATTGGTATGAGGTACGAATATGAGAAGGAAAGACTTGGATTGATATTCTGCTACCACTACTTTTAGGAGAAGGGATCTCCCCAAAATTGGGCATGCAATTAATTTTCCAGAGTCAGACGACAAAGGGCTCTTTGTAGGAGTTAGGAGATTTACTGAAAGCCCATGTTCATCAGACCCCATGCTGGTTTTGAGCAGAGGTTCACATAAACAGAAAGTGAGAGCAACCAACAGACAGTTGTACCAGACACCAGGCGAGAGATGACTGCTTTGCCCAATCTCACATGACTTACTGACTGAAGAAGACCTCTGAACAGAAGCCTTGTCTATACTTTGTCACGATGAATAATCATGAAATATTTGAAGAGGGAGGGGTCGATAACTCTGCATGACAAATATATTCCTGCATGAAGAATATAAATGCCTGCCTGAAGAATGAATAATTGTACTACTAGCTCTGTACAAGTAAAATGCTATATAAAAGATCTTTTATAGAATTTGTTTTTTATTTGTGACTTCACTGTCTGGATTAAACCCATTCAATGATTCCTGTTGACAACTTGATCCTCGCCAGCCTTGTGATCTGAATCAAACACAGCATGGGACAAGGCAAGGCTTGGATCAAAGTGATCCATTCAACAGTCAGCTGCGGGGACTGAACATTGAACTGACTGATGGGGTAGACATCATATAAATAAATAACTATTCAAAGACATCAAGAATTAATAAGTGGTTTGCAAGGGGAATCCGAATAGGCCCAGGGGATGTTAGTAGAAAATCTAAAAATCAAGTGGGGGGTAGATTTATTTGGCACTTATGTGAAAGATTAATTTGATAGTTTCTTGAGTTCAATTCTCATGGATGCGTGGGAATCTCACGATGGAGTAATGGAAAATGATCTAATCTGATTGACCATTACTACGAATTAGTGAATTCAAACCTCACTGTATCCTATGTACTTGTCGCCTGGAGAGAAAAGAAAATAAATGGAGGATTTTAACAGGGCTGGTGCATACTACCCACAACCTTGATTGGGAGCCCTGGGAAGTGCATTGTGACCCTCACTATTGAAATTTTGATATATATATATATATATATATATATATATATCTATCAAAATTTCAAGGTATACCTATTTTTCATTAATAGGTTTCTGAACCAAATGAGCACAAAATAATTTTGTTATCATCATAAGTTACATGAAGGCATACAAATACCTTATATGAGAAATATGAGTGAATTAACAGACACACAAACACAATGGTAATTATCAAATAGATGAGGCATCAATCTGAGATATATGCATTTTACATAGCAGTCCTACTACTGTCTCCCTATAAGAGTAGTATAAATATGAGGCATGGGTGTTGCAATTTTTGTTATGTGTTTGTGGTTGCAAGCGAAAGTATCAACAAGGATTCTAATTTCAACATTTATTGATCAGGTGTGAAGAATATATATGTATTGCTGCGTGAAAAAGGGGCAAAAATTGTTAATATGCTAATATTGCTGTTGGTATGGAAAGCAATGTCAGTAAGGCGAGGAATTGACTGATTTGTTGGTTGGTGTCAGGAGAGAGGCCTGTAGCAGATTAGTGAAGCCATGTGGTGTATCATTGGCAGGGTTGATGTACACTTTTCTTCATGTTTGAAATCAACATCGGTAAGAAGCATTGATAAATTTGTAATTACAAGTCAATGAATGTGTAACTGCTTCTTGTTTGATAGTAACACTGGAATGAGGGAAAAGTAATCTGAAGAGTAACATATTGCTTCTTTATTATTAGACAAAAATCTTATGAGCATCTTTCAACAAATCTAGAAAGAGAAATGATTAAGTTTATCTGAAACTAGCAGTGTAACTCGTCTTCAACCAGGTGTTTCATTACTGGGAATTTTTTGCCATTCAATTGAAGCAGTTTAAGTTTAAAGTCGGCCCACCTGAAAATCAATATTAGTAACAACAATTGGTGGCAACTAAAGCACATCCCCAAATGGGGAGGTTAACAATTTGAAGGAGGGGTGGCCCAGAAAAGGGACGTTTTTGTGTTCTCAACCTTGCAAGGAAGTAACCTTTCCATTGCCCGTCATAATAATAATATACAATAATTTTTATTTAAAATATAATTTTTTTTATAATTCTAATAATCTTTTGCATTAGATTTCATCTCTCTAAATTGATTGTATGCTGTTTTTTACAGACATTAAATTTTGCCTTTGATTTTTGTGCAAAGTGTAAAAAATTATTTTTTTTGATTTTTCACCTTCAATGTTGTAATTTTTTACAGCCAATTTGGACTCAAAACCAGCACTGAATAATTATCTATCAAGCAAAAAAATTTCATTGAAAACTGTGGAAACACATAAAGAACATCTGATCACACACATACACACACATACATACATACATACATAAACGCACACATTTTGAGAATTATAGATAGAGATAATAATTTTCATTTTGCATTGAAAAGCATAATATGCACTATAAAAGGAGAAAGGTATTTTTTTTAATTTTTCGATTCTCTAAAATGTTATTCTTGTAGAGATAATTCTTTTTGCTCATCAACATATTTTAACAAAATACACTCACTTAACAATTATATGTTTGGCTGCAAATCAACACAAGGTATGATACCAAACTTGCATAGGCATAGGGACATTTACAAATTTTAAGGAAATTTTCTGACTCTTCAGAGCTTATTAAGTCAACTTTGTCTATAAACTTCATACTTTTGCCCTCAGCTCAACTGAACTGATGAAAATGTGAAAGACAAGTGGGTTCAGGAGAAATAGGGAACTATACTGTGTAGGTGAAAATACCAATGAAGAGATGGGAAGACTGTCGCAGACATTAGAGATGAGAATATAAGGTTCACAACTTGGAAGGGAGACACAGAATATATACACAAGACAATGGAAACCAGAAAGTATGGAGCAGAAAAAAGTATAGGATAAATGCCGTATATGCTCGCATATCATGTGACTTTTGACGCTAATTTTAAGGGGGTTGCATCATACATGAGAGTGTATGTACCACTGACCCTGGCCATGCTGTTGACCAAACTATATATCCATTTACAATAGTTAAAAAGTACAGCTGTATTTAAAATGAACATGATTTTGTTAAAAATGATTTTTTACATAACTGTATCCAATAATAATGCATGTCATATTCACATATTAGAATTGTATTATAAAATACAAATATAGCGAATATGCATCTTTTCCATTATTTACGCTTATAAGTTGTTTGGCTGTTTGTCGTTTGGCTGTTTTTGGCTGTATGTGTTTATGCAACGAGTATAGCATTAAAGAATTGGAGAGCCAAGTCCAAATTCCAGTCAAATCCATTACATTCCCTTATGTGCTAATGCCCTTGGGAAAGGCATGAATCCTTTTCTTCTTCCCCCAGCTATGGGTAAATAGCAGTACAGACCGGGTTCTATAGCCTTGGATGGCAACTGTTCTACTGCAGAAAGAAATGGCAACTTACTGCAGGAAAAAATCTGCCTTGTCAGTCATGTATCAAAAGATACATGATCGCCTAAGCGTGTATCACGCATGGCACATAACTGACTGATAGCGTTACTTACAATACTTTTATCATTCTCTTTTACTATTTTTAACTAGAAGATGGGATAAAGACATAGAGGAAAAGAGATTAGTCTATTGTAATTTGGTCTCTCAAAATAGGAACTCACATGATACATAATAAAATGTGAAAGTGAAAATGTGAAGGTTGCATGATTCACAAGATCACACATTAAAGGAGCATATGAAGTAGATTAAATCAGTTGTCGTCAAATTCATTAACTAATAAGTTTTGTCGCATGCTGCTATACATATATTGCAGGACTGGATTTGTCTTTTGGTTTGGTAGGCTGAAACTTAGAGCCTAAAATATGTGGAAGGTCGTAGTCAAGGTGTCAAATATTTGTTAAAACAAATGCAATAGCCATGAGCCTCTCTTTAACTCAACTAACACTGGCAGACAGGGTAGGTGTTCTGGTATTGAAACTGGTCTACCGCAGAAAGAAATGGCAACTTACCATTCTGATGTAGTCTGTGTTGTTCAATATCCACTGATGCCCTTGGGAAAGGCATGAATCCATCTTTGTCCAGCTATTAGTTAAATAACCATGAAGAATCTCTAGACTTGGTTGGCAGCTAATCTAAGAGTAGGAAAAGTATGAATTCAAGCTCTGTTAAATAATAGAGTAGAATGCATTCTTTAGATTTGGTGTATCAACTAGTCTAAAAGGACTAAATCAGCCTGACATGTGATACAAAGGGTCATCTTGAATTAGACATACCTATTATTGTAATGGCTCTAGTACATGCCACTGACCCTCAGGAGATAAAGAACTCAGGATCATGATCAAACATAGAGGAAGAGAAAAGCTGAAGTTTGTTTAAACATTTACTCCTTCTCTGAATACTAACAAGTAGAAGAAAAATTATTTTATGCAAATCTAATGAAGGAATTCAGCTTAAAGCGATTTAGAATGTTTTTTGTTTTTATTATTGCAAGCAGTAAAAAGTTGGTAATAAACATGAGTGACAGGAAGATGATTTGTTCAAAATATCAGAAGTAGGAGAGATTAAATATTGTAGCATCATTAGTCATGGCACCAAATTAATTTGTAGTAGCTATGCAATATTGTTATTAATTTAAAATTGTATTTAATCACAACTGTATTATAAAAGTGTTCTTGTTGTATTCTTCATGTAATCTTTTTGTTTGTGTTAGTTAAATTTCCAAAACATCAGGCTGTTGTGAAATCACTCAACACATCAAAATATATATGCACCCCACCTTAAAAAAGACGCTTTTCTACAATATTTCAAACACAAAGTAGTATTTGTTATAATTCAGACTAATTAAATTTCATATAAGCTATTTTTTCAGTGTTTCAGAAAAGTAAATTTCATTTTTGAAAAATTTTAGTAATAAGGACAATTATGTTGACAGATCTGTTGATATGGCCAAAAACATGGACTTTACTCATTTGAAAAAAAAAGGATAAGATGCCAAGCAATATATATTTAGCTTCAAATACATCAAAAGTATTTTGCTGTGAATACTAAATTTAATTCGATATCTTTAATAAAAAATGAGCATAGATAATAGTAAAATGCCTGAAACATAATTTTTAAGAGATTTATTTTTAAAATCTTCATTAAGATGAATAATTTTTTTAATATATTTTAAGACCTTAAAAATTTTGGTTAAAGATTTTGTTTTTCTTGTTTTAGTGGGTGAAATAAGCAAACTTTTAGTATGTCCATTGTGAAAAACACATTGAATTGGAAATTCTTGTAAAAATCAAATATTTATCAGATTTTAATGAAAATTGCAAGACTTATACACAAATGAATGAAACTGATTTAGAAATGTGACTATTTTGGGAAATCTTGGTAAAAAAATTTGTATTTTTACATCTATTACCCTGCACTTATTTAATCTTATGAATTTATGAGAAAATCATTTTTGTAGTGCTTAATGCTTATATTAGTTATAAACACAAGTCAAAGGAAAATTTAAATCATAAATATCTAAAATTTAAATATCTGCTCTGAATCAACATAAGAAATGCAATAAAACTAAGTCATTAAGTTTCAGTTTTTGTGTATAAATGTGCTGATTTTTTAAACTAACATTTCAGATGTTTAAGCACATTTCATTTGAAAATATATTTATAAGAAATCAGACTAACATGGTCCAAGAAAACATTCATGTTTTTATTTCATTCATCATAAAATAGAATCCTAAATTTTCATACATTCACTTCACCCATTTCCATTTATATGCTGAATGTTTCTCACAATTTCCTTTAGATGGAACAAACCAATTGCTATTGCCCTGATTCTTTAACATAGAGATGATTTTTTTCATTCACAGAGAAATAGATTGAAAATGAAATAATAAAACAATGCATCCCAAATTTTCATACACTAAATTGTCACATTTGCATTTGTATGCAAAATGTTCCTCAGAAAATATTTCCTATTATATTTCTGCCTTTATGATTTCAATGAAATTGAACTTATAATTGCATGCTTCTAAAATCATTCTTTCTATGTCAGCAAGATAATTTTTAAATGCAAAATTTCAGAAGATGCTGCTTCACAGAAACAAGCTGTTTAAGCAGGGTGTGTATCCAAATGCCTTTTCAGCTGGAAATAACCTGAAAATAAGTTTATTCAATGTTACAGTATTTGAAAATAATGCAGTTTTTACAAGAATGTGACCAATATCATACACAAAACATAATTTCTCAAACATGTATATCCACAAACATGTAAAAAATAGATGTTTTTAGATGAAGCACCACAAATGATTTTCCAAAAAATGCATATCAGGAAACATCACAAGAATATTTACTCTTTCCAAAGTTTATTCAAAGACAGCTAACCAAATATGACTTCCATGAAAATACAGGCCACAAACTTAACCAAATTATAGTTTTTCTGCAGTGTGTGTCAACATATGTCTCACCAAATGTAACTTCTGTGAAAATGAAGATGAACAAACGTCACAGGAATAAGGTTTCTCTCCAGTGTGAGTACGCATATGAACAACCAAATGTGATTTCTGTGAAAACGCAGTTCCACAAACTTCACAAGAATATTGATACTCTCCAGTATGTGTATACATATGACGGGACAAAATTGACTTCTGTGAAAATGCAGATCCACATATTTCACAAGGAAATGGTTTCTTTCCCGTGTGTGTTCGCATATGTCTTACCAAATGTGAGTACCATGAAAATGCAGACCCACAAACTTCACAAGAATGTTGTTTCTCTCCAATGTGAGTACGCATGTGAACAACCAAACCTGACTTCCGTGAAAATGCAGATCCACAAACTTCACAAAAATATTGTTTCTCTCCAGTGTGAGTACGCATATGAACAACCAAACATGACTTCCATGAAAATGCAGATCCACAAACTTCACAGGAATAGGGTTTTACTCCAGTGTGTGTTTGCATATGTACAACCAAATGTGATTTCTGTGAAAATGCATATCCACAAACATCACAAGAATAAGGTTTCTCTCCAGTGTGAGTACGCATGTGAAGAACCAAACCTGACTTCCCTGAAAATGCAGATCCACAAACTTCACAAGAATAGGGTTTCTTTCCAGTGTGTATTTGCATATGAACAACCAAACTTGGTTTCCCTGAAAATGCAGATCCACAAACTTCACAAGAATAGGGTTTCTGTCCAGTGTGTGTTCGCATATGAGCAACCAAAGCTGGCTTCCTTGAAAATGCTGCTCCACAAACTTCACAACTATAGGGTTTCTCTCCAGAATGAGTGCGCATATGAACAACCAAATGTGATTTCTGTGAAAACGCAGATCCACAAACATCACAAGGATAGGGTTTCTCTCCAGAGTGAGTACGCATATGAACAACCAAATGTGATTTCTGTGCAAATGAAGTTCCACAAACATCACAAGAATAGGGTTTCTCTCCAGTGTGTGTATACATATGACTGACCAAATCTGATTTTTTTGAAAATGCAGATCCACAAACTTCACAGGAAAATGGTTTCTGTCCAGTGTGTGTTTGCATATGTCTCACCAAAAGTGAGGACAGAGAAAATGAAGATCCACATACTTTACAAGAATAAGGCTTCTCTCCAGTGTGAGTATGCATATGAGTGACCAAAGCTGGCTTCCGTGAAAATGCATACCCACAAATTTTACAAGAATAAGGTTTCTCTCCTGTGTGAGTACGCATATGGACAACCAAAGCTGATTTCCATGAAAATGCCGATCCACAAACTTCACAAGAATATGGTTTTTCTCCAGTGTGAGTGCGCATATGACTGACCAAATCTGACTTCCGTGAAGATGCATATTGACAAACTTCACAAGAATACGGTTTCTGTCCATCGTGAATGTGCATATGAGCGACCAAAGCTGGCTTCTGTGAAAATGCAGACCCACAAACTTCACAAGGATAAGGTTTCTCCCCAGTGTGTGTTAGCATATGACTAGCCAAAACAGACTTGCATGAAAATGCTGATCCACAAACTTCACAAGAATAAGGTTTCTCCCCAGTGTGAATACGCTTATGAATAACTAAATTTGACTTGTGTGAATATGTAGATCCACACTCATCACAAAAATATCTCTCTCCAGTGTGAGTACGCATATGATCATCCAAATGTGCCTTGCGTGAAAATGCAGATTTGCAAATTTCACAAGAATAAGGTTTCTCTCCAGTGTGGGTACGCATATGAGTGACCAAATTTGACTTCTGTGAAAATGCAAATCCACAAACTTCACAAAAATAAGGTTTCTTTCTAATGTCTCTTTCCATCTGGCCTATTTAGTCTGACTTTACAACTAAGGTTTGCAAAGGTCAAAAGAATATGTCCTATTTTTCCTGTATATTCATATATTTAACACCAAATTTGTTTTTGTAGAAAAGACACACCACATATGTCAAAGTAGGTCATTTCTTTCCAAATAAATTTAATTGTCATGCTTTTGAAATGATAGAACCATAAATTTTACTGGAGGCATATAAAATACATTTTTGTTCTTCATGGAAAGTTAAGTCTTTTCCTTCATTAAGATTCTTCATAATAACCATTGTGATTTTTGTACAGCCAGAACATCTGTGAACAAAATCAGTAAGAGATATAACATAGATACTGAATAATATATGAAAGCAATTCATAGTACAATAGATACATGTTTTTATATATTAAGGTTAGTTCACTAATACAGTGGCAGCAGTCAGTAAAGATCCAACATTTTGCAATGAAACAATATAGGTTTACCATAAAAATTACTTCAATATATAACTGATTCTATCTTCACAAAGATGTATAAGAATAAATATAAGCATTTTGATTATATTTAAATAATTCTTTCTATTTATTACAGAGTAATATTCATGAATATATGTTATGTAAACTCACAGCTCCACATTTTAATTTTTAAAATTTACTTTATACCTTAGGTGCAGCTTTTATCTGTAGGTATGAAAATTAAATCGATTAGCTTGAAATTAAAACTAAAATCTAATCTCCAGTAAAAATTCCTGATCTTTCAATCATAATTATAACATTTTTAGGAGGGGTACATTACACACACACAGACACACACATATATATATGCATTCTAGGCATACAATTTACACCCAAAGCTTCCCTAAAAAGTGAAAATGCATGATGAAAAACTGACCAAAACTTAATAAAAACGAAATTTCATTAAGATCTTTAATTTATTATTAAGATGAAAGACCAAAGTATATTTCGATAATGAAATTGAATTCATTCATCCTGTTAAAGACATTTGAAAATTTGGTTAAAATTTTGATGTTTTTTTTTGCATCAGCATGGAACCATAAATTCTATCTTCTGTTTTGCTGTGAAAAACACATTGATTTGGACATTCTGGTAAACATCAAATAATTGTCTGATGTTAATGAAACATTCGGGACACATTCACAATCATTTTTTTTTTTAATCTTGGTCAAAACATTTTTTTTATATCTTTTACTCCAACACTTGTTTAATTTTATGAAATTTTGATAAATTTGCTTTTGTTCTGCTTAATGTTTACATTAGAAGTCCCTGAATAATTTAAATCATTTTTTTTTGGTAAAACAGGATCCCCAGTTACTGACCATCTGCTGAATCATATAATACAAAAGTTCAATAACACTAAGACATTACTTAATTAAGCTTTCAATTGGTTTCAAGATATATTAAGAACACTATTCTCTTGAGAAAAATTCGTTTTTGATGAATAATGTGGTTTTTATAAGAATTGTTTTCATTTCCATTTAAATTTAATTAGAATAATTTATAAAGGTTTAAATCTTTTAAATTTTGTACTGGTTAGGTGATATTTACTAATCAAAAATGGAAAAGATTACTACAGTTCAGTGACCACCAGTATTTAGTAACACCTCCTGCTCCAACCTACACCTGGTGGTGTAACCAGGTTTAGTGGTCTGGTCTTCAAGGTCTTAAGATGATGTTTTAACCACAGGGCTAATTTTGTGTTGGTCAATGCTGACGCTAATCCAAGCTGGTTGTTGGTCGCTGACCACTTTCATCCATGCCAACTCTGCACATGTTGTGTTCTTGATCTCAGAGCAGTGGAAGATGGAGTGTCATAGTAATTGCAGCACTGGATCAAGTCAGGTTCTAGATTAAGAAAAAAAAATATCTTCACGATGAAAAAATAAAACAAAAGATTCATGTGGTTAGTCTCCAATTGGTTTATATAGTTCTTGTTACAACAAAAATGAACCCTTCCCACATCAATCTCTCTAGTGACACTGTGCCTCATCTCATAATTTGGGTTCAAAGTTCTTCGGAATCAGGAAATCTGGTGGCAGCCGACATGGATTGCATGGGTTCTCAATGCAAGTCTTAGAGCTCTCAAAGCCATCTTCTTATATGCACTTTGGCCCAAATCTGGTGTTCTGTCGACGGGGTTTTGGGATTTGTTGATTCTCTAATTTTCACATTAATTCTAATAGGGTTTTTTGTTCCCTATTTCTGGCTTCTTAATCACCTTTCCAAATTTGGATAATCATCCACCTTCTAGGGATTGCCCCTCCCCCTAACTCCCACCTGTTTCACTTCACATCTTAAACCACTGTTCCATACAAGCAGTGCCAAATTCTCTTTCTTCCTCCTACCCTACTAGCACTTAACCTCAGCCTACCCCCAGACAAATCTAATTTTTAAAGTGACAAGTGGATTTGTGACAAATCTAATTTTTAAAGCAATTGGAAGGGCGGAGTTTTATTCTAATCATTAATTTTAATTCTCTGATTCTTTTCTATTTTCCTGGAATTATCTTTGTCCAGCAAAAATATAAACCAGACTACCATTGACAGAACTTGTTTTCATAACTCCAGCCTTAATCGTACATCTGACAAGAGAAATTCCTTCTCATTTAACCTTCCAAGCGAGAGAGAAAATTATTTCCCAATTTGTTTTCATCAATGAAAATATATTTATTTGCTTAAATTCTCAAAGAAGAAATGAAATCATTCTCCATCTATGGGCTGATCACTGTCTTTAGCGAAAGCACAAACCAGATCACCTGCTTCTCATGACAGGATCAATTTTCATAACATCGACTGAGTTTGTTACCTTGTTTTTATTTCTTACTTCATTTTCATCAATGAAAACATATTTGCCTAAATCCTCAATGAAGAGATAAAATTGTTCCCCAAAGCTATTGTCATCCACATGCCAGATTTTTGGTAGATAAGAAAAATAAACTTTAGGAGAGAAGAAATCCAGACAGTCCCATTCTCAACAAGGAAAATGTCTCCACTTTCTCTATCTTCCATTTTGGGCTGAACCCTTTTCTGCTCAGAATGAAAATTTAATCACCTCGTGGCCTCAGTGGCCTTTCAATTTTTTATGTGTGTGTATCAATGTCCCAGTATGTGTGTCGTGGTGCAATGAATAATAATGGAATGAGAACTCTGAGCCCCAAGTTCAAATTCCAGTTGAATTTGTTACACTCACTCACATGCAAGTACCTTTGTGAAAGCTACTTCCTCTAGTTATGGATTGAACAGACAGGGTGCTATAGCATTTGTTGTCACTCAGTTTACCACAGAAAGAAATGGCTACCTACTGCAGGAAAATATTCAAATGCTCTTTTCTAATATGCTTTAAGTAGGCTCATAAAATCAACATGAGAATAATATCACATGTTGATGCACAGTCTGCAACATTGCAGAGTAAGCATTCACTTATTATTAGACATGATGATTTTTCTAAATGCTGATGTCTATACATGACATTATCAGAAACTAATGGAGGTAACTCTAGAAAATCTAAAGTAAAAGGAAGAAAATTAATGTAAACAAAATGAAATAGCAGGATTGTACACACCATGGCATAATATAGAATGCCATGGTACACATACAAAAAATTATTTTAAAAATATTGCTGCTCAATTAATTGTACTGAACTTTTCCATTTATGATTTGTAAATATGATTTTTTATTTAATAACAATATCACATAACATCTGCCAAATAAGACAGAATTTTAAAAGATTAAAAATTTTATAAACAAATTATTTTATTCAAAATATTTTAAGAATGGAAACAGTTCTTGTAAAGATTCATTATTCATCATTAAAATCTGAAACTTATTTGCAAGAATTTCTATACTGATGTACTTTCGCAGCAAAAAAGATGATAAAATTTGCTCTTTGCTAATTTATAGTCCATCTGCTGACGCAAGTAAAACAAGATTTTTAACTAAAATTTCATATGTACTAAAATGATTAAAAACTTTAATTAAATATTTAAAAATACTTAGAATTTTCCTCTTAATAATAGCATTAAGATTTTGATGATAAAACTTACTTTTTCATTAAGTTTGGGACATTTTTCATCATGGTCTGCTCCTTTTTGGGTGTTTTAGTGGAGGTAACATGCAATGATAAAAACAAAACGAGATGATTTCTTTGTGTTCAAATGATTTTCTTAGGATTTTTCTGTGAACTCAAACAATTTTTGTATTGTTCAGTTCATATAATAATGTCGAAGTTGAAACAAATGGCAAAAACAAAGGAATTAAGAAATGAAAAAAATCATGATACAAACGGGAAATTTTGCATGATACCTGTAGAGTAGAAAAAGAAGGTCTCATTAGATAATGGGGAACTTCCACAGGCAGACATAAGTTGCCTCATCCGGTGTTATATAAATAGCTGAGTGGCCAGGGGGGCCCAGATATATTTTATGCATTGTTACAAGAATAAAGTAATTGAGAAATACTACTACCATTGCTATTGTGGTTATTTTACATAGTGCTGTAAACAGGATCTGATCATGCAACGGACAAAGACTGGGCATTATTCCTTGATGCTTGGACTCATTGTAAGGAGATGTTTAAACTTACCAACCGAGTTGAAATACGCAACAAACTGAGAATGACATGCTGACCCAAAGTAAACAGGCTCCTTATTGACCTTATAAGGGCTGAAATCTTAAATTTGACTACAGAGGAAAGGCTTTTTGTCACACATCTGATTCATTGCAGTGAAGGGCTTGCACAATGAAGTTCACCAGCAGATGTTTCCTTCCACACATCAGATGAAAGGTGAGTCAATCACTCATTTTTTAACAAGGCTATGAGCTCAAGCCAAATTTTGTTCATTTGTTGTTCCAACACAGAAGGCTGCTGTTAGCAAGTCATCTTCTTGTGTGACATGATAGCTGAGCAGATGATTGTGGGACTCGCCAACAAGGAACACCAGAGTCGAGTTTTGGCCGAGGCTGCCAGCCTCATGGCACTCAAGCAAAAGTTCAACTAACTTGTCAGCTCGGAAATGACAGACAAGTCAGCTGCCTGGCTGCTCAATGATGTCATTCTGTCAACCATGTCCTACCTACATATATCTGGCTACGAGCACCATGCACTTCGACAACCCCAAAGAAATAATGTAGTCGCTTCTTCACTGAATAAGAATCCTTGTGTGGGTGGTGGGAAGACATTCCACCCAGGTGGATCAATTCATAGGAGAGATTGGCCAGCAGGTATGTTATAATTGCGGGATGAGGGATCATGTAAAAGGGTATGCCAGCAACCTATTAAAATTGTAGTCGGAACCACAAACAGATCAACATGGTGCAAAACAAAGCATGATTCATTCCCTTACTCAGACACTAGTTTGAAAGTTCTCCCACCTGTGCCATCCACTATGCTGGCAGATCAAAATGGAGCTGTAAAACCAGTTTAATACTGCCTGGTGCTATGCCTCGTCTTGCATGGAATGGAAAGTGATTTGAAGGAGGTGTCCCAGATCCACCGCCGTCAGTGACAACAGAAGGGACTATAATGTATCAAACCCATGATTGATTTGGATGCACCCAGACTGGTCCAATTAGCCATGGTAGTCATCACATCTCCAGGTTTGCTGATATAGGGGTTAAAACTTGTTTCAGTGGACCAGAGATATTAAGACTACTCAGGTGCCTAGATGAGTACCCTGTGCCAACTAATCATTGAATACGTGACATCACAGACAACCAACTTCATATAAAAGGGCGTGTTGTTCATGCATATAAGAATTGGCTCAAGGTAGACATGACAGATAGTGTATTTGTCAAACAACATGTCTACTTTTTATTTATTAGAATCTGCTCTGAAGCCATCTGAAATCCCAGCCAGACATCTGTTGTCACCTGAATTCCCAGCCAGACATCATGACTCAAATCATTGAAGAGTGCAAAGGAAAATCCCCTGTGCACATGCCTATGCAAAAAACCCATTCCAGTGTTGCTAGTACCATCCCATTCCTTCTGATGGAAACCAACAGGCACCTACTGGAACGATGGATTCATGACCAAGTCCAGCACATTTAACACATGCCCACACCAACTCTTACTGATTATGACAGGAAAGCCACTGGACATTACCTTCATCTGTGATGCAAGCCCATCAGCGTTCACACACTGATCCTTGTGCCTCACCATTGAAAGAAGAGAGTAAAACAAGACCCTGATCAAGACGTTGCATTGGGTATAATCGAACTGGTGCCAGTGGGCATTCCTACAACCTGGTGCTCAAGGATGGTAGTCGACCCAAAAAAGACATCTCCCCCAGATTCATGTTGGACTTACAAGAACTGAAAGCTTCCTCCATAAATGAAACCCATCACATGCAGTCCCTATTTAATCAGGTTTTGGCTCAGACTAGGAAAACAGTTCTGGACACATGGAACAGGTACCACAGTTTACTTCTTTCCCCAGCCACATAAGATGCCACTACATTTATCACTGAATGGCGCCGGTACAGGTATCTTTGTGCCCCCTAGGGATTTCACACATCTGGAGACAGATGAACACATCAGTTCAATGATATTACAGTAGATGTGGTTTGAAAAACTCATTGCATAGATGATAGCCTCCTTTGGGACAATTCCATAGAGTCCTTGTTCTGGCACACAATGGAATATATAACTCACCATGGGAAAAATGGGGTTGTGCTTAACCCTGACAAATTCTATTTTGCAGAGAATGAGGTGGAGTTTGCCAGATTCTTAATAACAGCCGATGGTGTGAAACGAACAGAGAAAATGACTGAGGCCATCCTTCACTTTCCTACATCCATAAATCTCATGAGCATCAGGTCCTGATTTGAACAGGTGAATCAGGTATCTTATGCATTCTCGTAAGTCTCCTCTCCCAGAAATGATTGCTCTCAAAGAACTGTGAATTTTATTGGGACAAAACACTTGACCAACTTTTTGAGGAGTCGAAGTAATCATGCAGAAAATTGAGGATGGAGTCAAGATGGTCAAGATCAATAGAACGACATGCCTTTCAACAGATTGAAGTAAAACAGGAATTAGTTAATTTCTTTTTCAAAAACACTGTAATTGCCCTGGCGAAGTGAACACAAATTGTCGTGATGGTCACAGGAAAATTATTTCAGCCAGATTTCACTTTACCAATGACACAGAATCCCACTATGCACTGGTTATAACAAGGTGAAACCCTGGCACTAGTCTATGGGCAAGAATCATGTTGGATGTTTATATTGGGATGCCCAGATTTGCTAGTGAGTGATGACCATCTACCACTCATAAAAATTTTCTCAGATTGAGCCCTCACAATTTAAGGAGCTCTTGATTTTGCCATCTAACCCTGAATTCCCATTCCAACAAACCGTGATTGACTTTTTCGACTTACATGGTAGAAATTATGTTATATAGGCAGATCAGTACACTGGTTGGGTGGAACTGGACCTAGTGTCATCTGGGAAGGCCAGGGCAATATGCGACAACCTGAGAACTTGGTTTTGCACATATGGTGCACCTGAAGAACTTTCTTCCAATGGGGGACCACCTTTTGATCTGCAAGAATACAACTTGTTCCTTAAGAATTGGGGAATACAGAAATGTACTCCATCAGCTTACTACCCAAAGCAATGTTGAGGCAGAACTGGCCGTCAAAACGGCTAAGTGTGTACTCACAAAAAATACGGTTGGCTGTGCCATGATCGTGCAGCTCATGCTTTGCTGACCCAATGCAACACTCCTGCCCAGAATCTTGGCATGTCTCCTGCTGTAATTCTATATGGTTGTGTTATCAAAGATCACCTCCCTGTCCTAGAGAACAAATACCAGATATGTAAACAGTGGAGAGAAATTGGTGAACTAAGAGAGGCAGCAATGGTTAAAAGTCACAAATGGAACAAATACTTTTACAATGAACATTGTTGCCCACTTCGGGAATTACAAATTGGCGATTCTGTTCTGATCCAGAATCAAGATAGCTCCTACCCTCATCAGTTGATGAAAACAAGGAGAATCACAGAGATACTCAGTAACCGGCAGTACCATATATGGGTGAATAGAAGCAATGAGGTAACTCTATAAAACCGTCACTTCCTCCACCCAGTTGTTGACGACCCACATCATTCTACCCAGGTAATGGGTCACTCAACCTCATAGCACCATGATTTACAGCTGGCTCAAGATAGCAACATGGAAAATAGATTATCTAGACTAGAATCATATAATATCTCTGTAGGTCCTAGGGTTCATTTGAGAATTGCTACTACCATTGCCATTGAGGTTATTTTACGAGATCAAAAAAAAAATTAAATTAACAGATTTTTTGATACATTCAACTTCCAGCAAAAAAAATCGTCCTAACTTAGGTACCTCTATGAGATCAGTAAAAAAAAGAGCTTAGCATGATGAAAAAGATGCCAAACATAATGAAAACAAAATTTTATCGTCTAAATGTTTATGTTATTATTAAGAGGAAAGATCAAAGTTTATTTCAATTATTTTAAAAAATTTTCCTTCTTTTTAGAACATTCTGAATTTTTATTTAAAAATCCTTGTTTCTCTTTGTATCACCGGAACTAGTAAAATAACATATACAGTTTTTAGCATGTTTTGTTTTTGTATGACACACATTAATTTGGAAAATCTTGCAAAAATAGAAATAATTGTCGGGTGTTAATGTAACTTTCAGAAACTATTCACAGATGATGGAAATTATTATAAATATGTTTTTTTATTAAAGCCATGGCAGAAATATTTTTTTTTATATTTATTACCCCCCCTAACTAATTTTATGAAAACTCTAGAAATTCAATCGAGTCCACTTTAATAATTACAATAGTTAAAAAAGCACAAGGCTTCGAGGAATGCAAATCATGTTTTTTTGTTTTTAATTGGACCCCCCCACCTGAAAATCAGCTCTGAATTGTAACATACAAAACTCAATAAAACAAAGATATTGGATTTCAAATACTTTTATTTGCTTTTAGTTGTTTTTATGAATATGGACAATATTCTCTGAAAGCAAAATTTTTTCAATGAAAAATGAATTTTTAATACAATTATTTGTTATTTCTTTAATTATAATAGATTTTTACATTTAAGTTGTTAAAATATTATAAAATTAGTTAAAAGCCGCATCCACTTTCGTAAGCAATCTTTATGAGATATATCTTTTTTAAATCATTGTAAATTGTATCGTTTTGACAAATCAGAAGACCCACAGTAATTAAGAAATGTAATTTTGTGTTTATAATCCAGCTGTAATTATAAAGTAAGGAAGACCAACAAGAATACAATTAAGTTGCATTATTTGAGTTAAGCATTGTTCTCCACTGTTAAGGCCTTTACTTTTGCGAAACACATGTGGAGAAGTTAATTTGATTTTTCAATTTCAACTAAGAAGGGTACCTAGAAGTATCAGTATCATCTTATGAAATTTATATGATTTTATTTTTATATTAATCTCAGTTATGACATTTTTCCATAAATGAAATATCAAAATTAATAATAAAATGAATGGAAATACCAATAACACAGTAAAATGTAGTAAATGTACATAAAATTATAGTATCTTATGTACACTTCTGATAAAATTTCATAAGAAAGGTACCTATAAAATAATTAGATACTTTTCTTATGAAATTTAATCTCACTCTTAACAGTCTTATTTTAATTTCTTTATAATATATTTTCCATAGAGCATCATAAATGTAAAGGTAAAAGCTAAGTACAACAAACAAAAAAAATTTGAGCGCTGAAAGTTTTCCTTAAAAATAACGAAGTAAATAATTTGTTCACTTAAATTTAAATAATTTCACTTTTCTCTTCCGTAGAACAAATTATCCTCACATAATCCGTCAATATGTCATTCATCAATTGTCAAGTGACGTGAAAGGTTATGACCTGCTTTGTTTTATTTTCAAATTACATCTTTTCAGCGCAGAAGCTAAATTAAGCTTGGTTCAAAATATTTTCTTAAAATAAGTTTTGAAAAAATGATAATTGATATTTAAAAGAATTTCAAACTGAGATTTTTTCATTTTTTTTTATAAAATGGAAAAAATGGTTGCCATGATTGATTATCTGTCAATTTTGCTGACTCAAAAAAAAAGAAGATTTTTAACGAAAATTTCGGACGTGCTAGGAACGATTAAAAAAATGTAAAAAAATACCCCGAAAATATTTTGATCGTTCCTCTTTTAACAAACATTTGGACGATAAAATTTTGTTTTCGTCAAGTTTGGCGTCTTTTTCATCATGCTATGCTCTTTTTTTAGCGATCTCGTGGAGGTACTTATAACTCCATCAAATCAAAAATATTATTCCATAATCTTTCCTATTTTAAACAGAGAGTAACAATAATATGGTCATTTTTAATTTTAAGAAAAAGAAAAAGCAAATCCAATTTAATAAGAGTTGACATGTCCAAACTCACTTTTTATGCTACTTTGATTGAATTAAAAAATTAAAAACAAAATAAAAACTTCACTCAAAGTGAAATAAAGAATCTAATTTCCTTGAGTGTAGTTTAAATTTCTTTAAAATATCTGTCATGATGAAATTAGTTGAAATTATTTTCATGAAATGAAAAAAATTGGTGATGTATATAAATCAATAAATAACG
The DNA here is from genome assembly GCA_964036315.1 of Acanthosepion esculentum. Taxonomy (NCBI): domain Eukaryota; kingdom Metazoa; phylum Mollusca; class Cephalopoda; order Sepiida; family Sepiidae; genus Acanthosepion; species Acanthosepion esculentum. Next base: position 59,151,565 of record OZ038479.1, on the reverse strand, counting down.
ATTTCTTTTTTATGAAAATTATTTGGATTCTTCCACTTACCTTTTGCAATGAGTGAAAAAAACAAAACAGGATGATTTCTTTGTGTTCAAATGATTTTGTTGGGATTTCTCTGTCAAACTGCCTAAGTTTTTATATTGTTCATAATGTCGAAATTGAAACGAATGACAAAAACAAAAGAATTAAGAAAAAAAAAGGATACAAACGAGAAATCATTTTTGAGAAAATCTTTCGCTTGATTATGTTAGTTAAGAAGGTAAGCAGAAAGAAGTTAAGCGGTGTCAGACAAGACTTAGTTCCTTGTGTTTAAAATCGGATTTATCATGTGAAACGACAATAAAGTTATCAAAAAATTCTTATCTGATGTCTTTTCCGGCAATCTGTATTTCAAGGTGTTAAGTACCCAGTGCCCAACTCTAGAATCTGTGATAGGCCTCTCGCCACTAAATCCCACTCGACACTGCATGTCAATTTTCATAAAGAAGAATAATACATAATAGAAATGTTATGTACAATAATAATCACTAGTATACGAAGAAAGATCATGAATCATTTCTGACATGAGTAAAAGAAAAAAAATGAATAAATATTATCAATGGAGCAATTCGTTTTATTCACACATCTATAAATGTTTTTTTAATGAACGACGCGTCCAAAAGAACAGCAAATTATACATACAAGGAAGAGAACTCTTCCTTTTAATATTATTATTACACTACTACAGTAAACATCACTCTTGATTTTCAAATTAAAATGAAATTTCTTCTTTTTTCATTTATTTTTCAAATTATCTACTTTAATCTGGGAAAATATTGATGTCATCTTTATATCTTCTTACCTAACCATTGCCTAATTTTTGTTCATAACTGCGATAATGGTTTTACAAAAGAACAAAAATTCACACTAAATTTTTGAGCGCTTTTTCTAGAAAATGCTAAGGAATTTCTTAGGAAATGATGATTGAATAAGAAAAATAAGAAACTGAAAATTATACTGAAATAGGAAAAGGTTCCTAAACAAACAAATGATAGAATTGACTGGATAGAGATCTATCAAAATTTCAAGGTTTAAATTAGGTATGTCCAATTTTGACCATTTTAGCGTTTTTTTTAGTTGTTTTTTTGTCAGTTGAAAGACACATTAATTTCGAAATTCTTGTAAAAATTAACTACTTGTTGGATTTTAATGAAAACTTCAGAACTTATTCAGAAATGAATGAACTTTTTGAAAGTCATGGTATAAATATTTTTTTTTTATATCTGTTACCCCCCTCGAACTTAATTTTATGAAAACACAAAAAAAAATTTATTTGCAACCTGAATTTTTTTTTTAATTAAATGCACAAAACTCTGAAAAATCTAAATCATCGATTTTTTTGTTAAAAAAATGTCCGAAATTGTCCAAACTTTTACCTCAATTGTAAAAATACAAAACCCAATAAAACTAAGACAATATTTAATTAAGAAAGTTTTTAATGGCTTTTCTGAATAATATATACGAAGGTAATTATTATCTGAAAGAAAAAAATTGTTTTGATGAACAATGAATTTTTACATTAATTTTCTTTTTTTTTTCAATTTTAAATACACAATATGACAAAAGGTTGTTATATATTTATACATTAAGTTCTTTCTGCAACCTTATGGAAATGATATATTATGTTCTCTACTTTTTGAAGATCATAAATTTGAAAGCTTATTAAAATCTGACAACCATAATTATTTTAAAAATAATTTTTAATATTCCAAAATTGTATTTAAAATCGTCTACAACGAAAGTACGGATGCACATTGTTGAAATAATGTCACATGAGTAGTTTCCTTTAATAGAAGCAAGTTTTTTTTTTACTTCAGAAATGGCTTTGATTCGTTCAGTAACAAGAAAACAACGCTTGTCAAGTTTTCTGAATATCGTCGTATTATTTTCAATTTTTTTCTTTTTCTATTCAAATATAATCGAATAGTGGGATGAAAGAAAATATCGACTATTTACAATTACAAAAAAAAAAAAAACGCCCTTGGAAGTCCACCCAAATTTTCAAGTTTGAAATCGAATGCATAAATTCATTGTACATTACTTTGGAATTATTATCCACACGACAAATTATCAATTAAAACGATTTTTGGAGTTTAAATTTTCTGGAGTTAGCTCGCTACTACTCAAACTAAAAAATACTTGTTGAGTCAAAACAAAACCAACATAGCATGTTAATTTTATTAATAAATAAAATAAAACTCGTATTACTGCCATATAATTATTAATAAATAGAAAAAAATCTGCCTTAATAAAAAAGAAATAAAATCTCATTTCATTAAGTTAACCCGTTTCAATTAATGGTGTTTCATGTAATTTTTATATTCTCAGAAAAATATTTCATGACTGAAATAATAAACCTCAATTTAAAAAAATGTATTTTTTTTACTGTTTTATTTTTACTTGTAAAATTTGATTTTCTTTCATAATTTAAATGTTATTTTCAGTGCAGAATTCTTCCTCAAACGTAAGGTAAAAAAAAAAAAAAAAAATTTGAAAGTGAATTTTTAAAAAAAAAATCTACTAACCAGATTCACTTAAAATTAGAACGAATTATATCACTTCTGCGCTACCGTCCAATAAATTTCCGTACCGTAAGTTGTGAATATATTGACGTACATCAATCAACGCCTGTCAAAATAGACCACCCTGGTTGGAAATATCTCTCTTAAAAAATTTTCTGCTAAAAATGTAAGTAATGTTTCTTTCAAATTACATTAAGTATACTTTAATCATTCTAAATTTCCTAAGATAACAAAAGAAAAAGGTGTAATTGATTTTTCATGATTTTTTAACTAACAAACTATGATCTTTCCGACAGAAATGTCGATAAGTTCGATTTTACGAAATTTTTTGACTCGAAAAAAAACAAGATTTTTAATAAAATTTTTAACATTTATAGGAAGGATTAAAAAATCTGAAAAAATATTCAGAAAATACTTTGGTCTTTCCTCTTTAATAACAACATAAATATTTAAACGTTAAAAATTGTTTTATCAATTTGGGGACCTTTTGTCGTCAAGGTATACCACTTTTTAGCGAAATATTGAACATACCTAGTTTAAATACATTTCATTTGAAAATATTTATATAAAATTAGGAATCATATTGACATGATCCAAGAAAACATTGATGCTTTGCTTTCATTTATCAATAAAAAATACAAAACCAACATTTTCATACACTGAATCGTCCTGATTGTATTAGTTCACTGAATGTTCGTTAGAAAGTAGTTTCTTTTATGGAATAAATCAATTCATATTGACCAGTTTCTTTTTTTAAAAAAATAGATGATTTTATTTCATTCATGAATAAAGAAATACACTACAAATTAAACAATCAAACAATGGATCTCATATTTTCATACACTGAATTATCCTGATTGCATTTGTTTGGATAAACTTTTAACTGACAAGCATGAATATACATTTTCTCTTCTGTTATGTTTCTACCTATATGTTCTCAATAAAAATGCAGATTATGACATTTCATTTGTGATTTCACAGATGTCTGGTGTCTTAAATTTTCTGAACAGAGTCATTCACAAATATGATAGAATGTTTATTTCTATGTCGGCCTGTTTATTTTTCCAAATGAAAATTTTTAAAGATGTTGCTTCACATGACTAATATTTATAAGCAGGCTGTGTTTTTAGGGTCTTTTTAGCTGAGAATTCCCTGAAAAAATAAATAAACACAAAATATGGTTTCTGCAGTGTATAAACACACGTTAACTAAATTATGCAGCATTTGAAAATAATACTTTACAGATTTTACAAGGAGATGATCCCTATCAAACATGAAATAGGACTTCTCAGAAAAGGTATATCAACAAACCTCTCAAGAATATACTATTTTGATATGTGTGGGTTTAAACTTAATGAACTACAATTGAATTTTCAGAAATTAATTTACATTAAGATAAGGCTTCTATCAACTATATATTCACGTGATACAACAAAAATGATTTGTCTGTCAATTCATATGCGTAAACATCATAAGCATTTGTTATTAGTCCAGTGTGTATACTACATAGATACTTTTATTGTACGGCAAGCTCTCCACTGGCTATTGTGGCAGAGGGGCACCAAAGAAGTGATTCAAAGATTGCCCGAAAAAAAATCCTTTGTTGCCTGTCACATTAACCATTGCCAATGGTCAACTCTAGCTTAGAACCGTTATGTCTGGCGTCTCACCTCCAACCGTGCTGTCTCCTTCTTTGAAACTACCTGCAGGGCCGCTCTCAGGGACAAGAGGCAGAAGAGGAAATACTGCAATGCTATGCCATCGAGCCCAGGTGTGAAAATTTATAATGAAGAAGGACTGGGAGATTATTGCCCTTTGGGGATTTCCGGGCCTGTCACTGATAGCAGCAGCAGCGCGGCGAGTGGTAGGGGAGGAAGGCGTATATAAGCGCTGGTCTAAACGACTTCCGCCTCTTTTTGATACCTCCTTTTGGGAGTCAGACCTTCGTTTTAGGCAGCTCGACTGCTTAACAAGTTATGGGAGGTCCGGTGAAGTGGCGAATTTCTGTCAGATAGTGCCATTAGCCGAGGGAGCAGTAATTTTAGAACCAAGGAATAAGCGAGTCAGTTTATTTCCTGAGTAAGGTTCTATATCCGAAGAAGAACTTTTAGGAATTGTTCCTTATAAAGAAGATCTCGGACGAGTCGGCGAGAGGCGGCTGAAAAAATAAATTTCCAGGAAGACCCAGCCGTGAAAGATGTGCTGAGGAAGAAATTTTCAAAGAAGCTCCTAGTCCTTCTTCGACTCCAAGAACTTTGTTTTGTACTCCCACGAGGGAATACTAGAATTATATAGGCTTCCAGTTAACGAGGCCATTTTAACGAGAACTTTGTTTGTACTCCCACGAGGGAGACCTAGAATTATATAGACTACGTGTTATCGAGGCCATTTTGGCAAAGGAAAAAGTGGGTAATTCTTTTATTATTATTCTTTTTTTTTGTAATCTACTTTTGTATTGTTGTGCCATTTTTTTTTATTGATACAACAGGGAATTTCAAACTCCCTGAATCCCTTCTACCCAAGTAATTAGCACCTTCATCCTAATTTTTTGGCACTGTTGATTACTAAATCCACCTAGTGGGGGTCTCTATGTCACACAGCCACATATTGAGCTTAAAGGAAATATTATATTTAATTTACGTACCTCTACAGATTTGCTAAAAAAATGAGTATACCATAATGACAACCTGCCTGAAACTTGATAAAAAAATGTTTTATCAAGAAAATGTCTGTTATTATAAAAAGGACAGACCAAAGGATGTTTTGATTATTAAATTATATTTTTTATCCTTTTGATTGTTAGTTTTGATTTTACAGCTTTATAAGTGGCGAAAATTTACTATTAGAGCTATTTTATGTTACCTGTGAAAAAAGGATTGAGTGCAAGGGTAGCATCAAAAGAAATTAATGATGTTGTAGACCCTTCACAAATCATCATCAATTGATGTCTACATAAGCTTGATCTTGTGAACAGACATTGTTTAGATCCTCAGGAACTGACCAATGCCCAAGCTCAGCAATGTATGACCATTTGCAAACAACTGCTGGCAAATACTCAAGATACAATTTAAGACCAAAAAGAGATAACTGGAGAAGGAAATTTCAAGGAGTTGTGATACTTTATGCGTGTCCCTGATCGTCATGCTGTGAATGCTGACCTACATGCTCAACAACTGCAGCGAGTAGATGATGCTTTGAAAGCCTGCAACTTGGCATTGTTCAACTGAAGATGCCCACTCCTACAGAATGACAATGCCCATCCTACAATACCCATGTGACCAACTGAAGGGCTGGAAGTGCTCCCTAAACCTACATAGAGTCCAAACCGTATGTCATCAGATTACTACCTTTTATGGGCCATGTCTCATTTCCTGCATGGATTGAGGTTCAATATCCTGGATAGGGTTGAGAATGAGTGTAGGGAGTTTTTGCATCTAAACCAGCCAAATGGTATAAATGTGGGAATCAGCTAGTGGCACAATGATAGTAACAGAAAATATAATATGATGGGATGAATTTTGAAGAATAAATGCTTTTCGTAATTGGTTTGAACAATTAAAGCTTGAAATAAAAAAAAAGCTAGAATAAAAGTTACAGAGCTGTTTTCCTGCTTCTCAGATAAAGGTAGTAAGAAATGACACTCTTTAGAAAGAGGGAGTTCAAACAAAAGTGATGTGTAATAAGAATTAAAACATATTCACGTGATACTAATAAGTCATATTATTATTATTATTATTATATTGCCATGAATTTTAAGAAATGCAGGAGTTAAATAAGAAGAGCGAAGCTAGTAATTTGAAATGTTAATGCGACAACAAAGTAAGATATGGTGAGTGTTCTATTTCTGTCAGTCCAATCATTTTCAAACTACAGTTTGTATATTCAATAAAAACCGAACCTTTTTACCAATTGACTTGTTATCCTTTATCACTCTGTATGTGACTTCATTTGTGGTACAAATTATTTATCCTGCCACTGAAGGTGACTGATCCCTGAACAACAGTGTTTTTAAATTTCATAGTTGTGTTTTCGTATTCTACTCTGAGAACAGAAAACAAATTTGAGTGAAATTAACAATAAGGATACTGCAATTGAGGCATTGTAAAATAATGCAGTGGAAAGGGAAGTAATATTTAAAATGCAGACAGCTAAAGATTAAGCTTGAAGAAAAACAATTCACAGCAATTAGGTCTTTTGAAGAGAACAAAGAGTTCAGACAAAATGAAATATTTACTACTTGAAATCATTTCTTAACATGCTGCATGCATAAAGGTCGTAGAATGTAAACATAGGATTCTTGTGATAAAAAGATATAAAATACTACGAAAAATTCAAAATTTAATAAGAAAGATGTTTTATCTGACAAAATTTAAGATTATTTTTTCTGCTACAAGACAACACTGAAAAATTCTTTGTTATTTACTTCATATTTATATGACAATAAAATAAAAAGTTTGAATATCTAATCACCTATAGATAACAATTTATGAACTTGAGTATTAAAAGTCTACACATGTACACTGCATAAAAACCAACATATTTTGAACACTGTTTAACAGATATTAATATTAAAATACAGATGAATATATGAGAATGTTGAAAAATGTATAAAACTTATGAAAATAAAATTTAAAAAAGATATTACTGTTGGAGTCATTAAGACAAAAATTAATAATTGTAGAAGATTCATTGCATTAAATAAAGGAAGGATATATGGCCCAGTGATAAACAATACAGAAAATGGAATCAGCTAGCAGAGTTCAAATTCCATCAGCGATAGTTTCTGTTCACATCACACTAACATTTCAGATGTTTTAACACATTTCATTTGAAACTATATTTATATGAAATCAGAATGACATGACCCAAGAAACGTTCATGTTTTTATTTCATTCAGCATAAAATATAATTTAAAATGTTCATAAATTGACTTCTCCTATTTACCCGTATATGCTGACATCATTCTTTACAATGTAGATGCTTTGTTCATTCATATATAAAGGAATAGATTGCAAATTAATTAATCAAACAATGCATCCCAAATTGTCATATACGAAATTGTCATGTTTGCATCTATATGCTGAATGTTCCCCAGAAAATATTTTCTATTATATTTCTGCCTTTATGATCTCAATGAAAATGCATATCTGTTTGCAAACTTACTAAATGTTTCTCTGTCAGCAGATTAAGTTTTAAATGAGAAATTTCAGAAGATATGGCTTCACATGAACAAAATGTTTAAACAGTGTTTGTATCCAAGTGCCTTTTCAGCTGGAAAAACACTGAAAGTATGGTCTCTCCAAGTCTATTTAAGTTTACAGTATTTAAAAATGATGCATTCAGTTTTTATAAAAATATGATGAATATCAGATACGATATCTCAGAAATGTATATCTACAAGCCTCTAAAGAACAGAACTTTTGTATGACGCACCAGAACTGATTTTTCGAAAATCATATCAGCAAACATCAGAATGTTTTCTCTATCCAATGTTTATTCACACAGCTCACCAAATATGATGCCCATGAAAACGCATCTTGATAAACTTTGCAAAATTCTAGTTTCCCTCCAGTGTGTGTCGAAATATGTCTCACCAAATGTGTCTTCCGTGAAAATGCAGACAATAAGCTTCACAAGAATATGGTTTCTCAGGAGTGTGTGTATGCATATGATGGACCAAAATTGATTTCTCTGAAAATGCAGATCCACATATTTCACAACAATACATTTACCTTCCAGTGTGTGTACACATATGACGAACCAAATTTGACTTCTGTGAAAATGCAGATCGACAAATATGTTTTTTTCCAATGTGTGTTTGCATATGAACAACCAAAGCCGGTTTCCTTGAAAATGCAGATCCACAAACTTCACAAGAATAGGGTTTCTCACCAGTGTGTGATTGCATATGAACAACCAAAGCTGGATTCCTTGAAAATGAAGATTCACAAACTTCACAAGAATAGGGTTTCTCTCCAGTGTGAGTACGAATGTGAACAACCAAACCTGACTTATCTGAAAATGCAGATCCACAAACTTCACAAGAATAGGGTTTCTCTCCAGAGTGAGTATGCATATGCACAACCAAATTCGATTTGTAGGAAAATGCAAATCCACAAACATCACAAGAATAGGTTTTCTGTCCAGTGTGTGTTTGCATATGAACAACCAAAGCTGGCTTCCTTGAAAATGCAGATCCCCACACTTCACAAGAATATGGTTTCTTTCCAGAGTAAGTACGCATATGAACAACCAAATTAGATTTCTGTGAAAATGCAGATCCACAAATATCACAAGAATAGAGTTTCTCTCCAGAATGACTACGCAGATGAACAACCAAATGTGATTTCTGTGAAAATGCTGATCCACAAACTTCACAAGGAAATGGTTTCTGTCCAGCGTGTTTGAAAATGTCTCACCAAATCTGAGTGAAGTGAAAATGCAGATCCACAAACATCACAAGAATAGGGTTTCTGTCCAGTGTGTGTTTGCATATGAACAACCAAAGCTTCCTTGAAAATGCATATCCACAAACTTTACAATGATATGGTTTTTCTCCAGTGTGAGTACGGATATGAACAACCAAATCTGACTTCCTTGAAAACGTATATCCACAGACCTCACAAGAATATGGTTTTTCTCCAGTGTGAGTACACATATGACTAACCAAACCTGACTTCCGTGAAAATGCAGATCCACAAACTTCACAAGTATAAGGTTTATCCCCAGTGTGACTACGCATATGAATAACTAAATATGACTTGTGTGAATATGCACGTCCACAATCATCACAAAAAATATTTCTCTCCAGTGTGGGTACGCATATGAACAACCAAAGCTGACTTCCATGAAAATGCAAATCCACAAACTTCACTAGAATATGGTTTTCTTTCTAATATCTGCTTCCATCTAGCCTATTTAGTCTGACTTCACAACTGAGGTTAGTAAAGATCATAAGAATATGTCTTATCTTTCTTGTGTATTCATATATAACACAAGATGTGTTTGTTTAGTAATTGCACATCACATATGTCAAAGTACATCATTTCTTGCCAATTAAATTTCAACATCAGGCTTTTAAAAATGTAGTTCCATACATTTTACATATAAAATACAATTTTCTTCCTTTCCTTCATTTGAAATTCTCAATAAGAACCAAGATTTTTGTACAACCGAAACATCTGTGAATGATAAAAAGCAGTAAAAGATATATTAGGTACACAATACTATATGAAAACAGTCCACTAGATACATGTAGTTATATATTAAGGTTAGTTCACTAATACAGTAGCAGCCAGTGAAACAATATAGTTTTACCATCAAAATTTGCTCAATATATAAACGATAATATATCATGTAAACATACATCTCCGTATTTTAATTTTTAATAATTCATTTTGGTGGGATTTTATCAGAAGGTATCAAAATTAAATCTATTGTAATTAAAAAAAATCTTCAGCAAAGATACTCCATCTTTCAAATGCATATTATTCTTTGCTATAGCTTTTTTTTCAGGAGTATATATATATATATATATATATATATATATATATATATATATATATATATATATATATACCAAAAAGATGACCTAAAAGAATGCATGATAATAAATGCCCCAAAAATAATAAAAACAAAGTTTTCTCGACAAGATCTTTATGCTGTTATTAAGATGAAAGACCAAAGTATATTTCGATAATTAAATTGAATTCATTCATCAGGTTAAGAACATTAAAAAAATTGTTTTTTCTGTTTTTTTTTTTAATTTGTAGGTCTGATGAATTGGATTGTTTTTACGATTCCAATGGAATAAATTATGACCATGGAATATTAGTGTTCAAATCTTTTTATTTTTTAAGCCTTTTTCAAACAAACAAGGTAAGTTTTCTCCTTTTTGGTGAACTTGAAAATGTTACATGAAAACATTTAAGTTGACCAATTTTCTGCGATCTATGAATAATTGTAAATCTGAAACAATCTGTTTTTCCATAAATTTTCAATAAGAATTATTTGATTTTTGTTTTTAATCTTTCAAAACTTAAATGTCTCAGTTATTTTTCTATTAAAATATAAAACTCATGGGACTTGTTTTTCTTTTTGTGACATGCAAAAGTCAAGAACAAAGAACATTTTTCTTAATAAGGTGGTCATGCGGATTTTCCAATAAAAAATTTGACTATAGCCCTATGCAGATATATTTTTAAAAAAAAAGAGGCAGATGAAAGGAATTGCAACAGATGTTTCATTATGCCATATTTCCATGTTGTGTCATACACCTATCCGAGATTAAAAAATACTGCTACTAGACGCTCTTTTTTAATAGAAGCTTTTCTGATAAATGTTTCTTATCGGATTAGGGGGTCTATAGGGCTTCTTTGGCTTCTAATCCAGATTGATACCCACTGAACACTTTGTTGGTTTCCAGATACCAGTTCAATCTGGCATTGATCATTCCCTCTAGTGTTTTCTGATACAACTGGTAAGAGTAATGGGTTGGTAGTTTTGGCATTCGAATTATCTTTTAAAGTTTTTGGCATTGGTATAACCGTGGTTTCCTTCCATATTTTAGAGATATTACCGCTGATCCAGATGTTGTTATAAATTTATAGCGATTAATTGATGCTTCGGGTAATTCTTTTAAGAATTGGTAATGTATTTTGTTTGGTCCAACAGCTGTATTGTGGGCATTGTTGAGGGATTCTTGTAGATCCTTTTAGAGAAAGGTTGATTATAGTTATATATAGTTATATTATTTCTGTTAATTTTCTAAACTCCAATTCTTTGAGTTCATCGTTTGGTGGTATATATAATAAACACACCGTTATAGTTTTGTGGAGGGTTGCTGATACAGTGACTACTTGCATATCTCGCTGTGTGGAATATTATTTTTAATGATTACTAATGATCCACTACAAGCTTTATCGGTGTGCTGTTTAATATAATTATATGATTGGTAATTTCTAACATTGATTGAAAAGTTGTCTTTGAGAGGAGTTTCTTAATAGCAGATGATTTCCAGACAGTGGTATGTATCAATTCGCAATAGTTGACACTTGTTCCTCTAATATTCCATTAGATTATTTTATTGTCTGTGGTTATTTTGTTTTTTGTTCTGTGGTCCTTGGGACTTATTTTGAGTTTTGCTGGTTTGTGGAGTTTTATTTTCAATCTCCATTTCTTCAAATTCTTAAAGATTATTTGATATGGTTATCAGGGTGGGTTGCATTTGTGTAGTTCTTTTAATCAGGTTTTGTTTTCTAGTAGAAGTATCTTTAGTCATTTTATTCTTATTTGTGTCTTTTTTAGTATCCAGATGTCAGTCTGGTGGTCTTTGCCACCTTTCTTTTGCAAAAATGGTTTGTTCGGTAGTTTTAGAGTTTTAAAGACAGAAATTCAAAACTTAACAATTGAATTTATTAGTGTTTGATGTACATGCAAATAAGCTGAAGGTTTGATAGAGTTATGTCTCTTAGATTTGGAAATATTTGTACCTGAGCTCATAAGGGTTGGAGTAATTATTAAACTGCAGTTTAGAAGAATGAGTTCCTGTTGCATGTTAGGAATTGTGCATTGTACAAGTTGGTAAGATGTTCAGAAGAGTTAAGAGTTGTACTTGCGTGAATGTTGCAATGATCTTTAACATTATTACTGCATGGTCAAGATGGGAGTTCTTGAAGGTTACATTTTGGCAGCAAGGAATGAGACACAAGAGACAGGGAACCACTTGTATTTTGTTTATATAAGATGGTGTATCACATGATTGGCTCAATCTTAGTACGCGGGAAAACAGATTTGTCACGTGCAGGCAATTTGATTGGTCGGAATTGACCAATTAGCGAGTTAGTTTTGAGGAGATTAACCAATGAATGCTTGTCGCATAATTTCTATGTATTGTGGTGATGATAATTACCACAACATCAATTCTATATTTATACATATCTAACTTTTCCTCCTCTCTCACTTTATCCCAGTTTGGTTCTTGTAAACTCTTTAAATCAATTTTAATGCATTGTTGATTAAATGGTAAGCTCAATTTTAAAACTGATTGCATTCTAATTTTTTTTCACACTCAAATACTTGCCGTATCGAGATATTATACTGATCCCCAATAAGTTGCCAGTATTGACCAAACCTTGCCACAAGGTGATCAGTTTGAAATTTGCCTGGTAATATGTACAGCATTTTCAGTTCTTCTATGCAATACTTGGTCAATTCTAGAAATGCATAGGTTGTATGATGAAAAGCAGTGAAGGTTTCCTTTGTTAATTTGCCATTTCTTCCAGAAATGCTATTTCAAGATTTTAACCAGTCACAGAATACAGAGAGAAATCTAAAATTTTCTTCATTCATTCTAAGTGGATTGCAGTATTTATTTCTAAGCTGACAACCTTTATATGGCGTTTTAACATTCATTATTGTCCACCAAATATAAAATATGTTTATATATTCTGCAACTTCTGCAAAATTAAGCAAATATTTCTGTTTTCCTAAGGTTAATAATCCTTGAATAGTGTATTCATTAAAAATTTGCAGAACTAAATTAACTAAATTGCCTTTCAAGATTAGTAGGAGAAAGTGCCCTTGAGGTCAATTTATAACAATATTTCAAAACTGACTGAGATTCTAAGGCATGAAGTTTCTGTAAGGTAGAAAATGGGGCACTTTGGATACTATCTAATTCATGATTTCCATTATGACAAAATTTGGGGAACAGCATGCATTTATTTGCATCTTTTTGACTAAGCCAATTGTTTCTAATGCATTTTAATATGTGGACTGAGTCAAAAAGGAAGAAAAGAGGTCGAGACTTTATAACCGGGGGTGGATATACAATGGAAAGCTTTGGAGGACTGCAAAAGAAAGATATAGCTTTTTTTATTTATAGCATTATTATCTGTTATGATTGATAATACTTGAAAATCTATCTCCTCTAAACCAATTATTATACGTTTAACTATGTCAAATAACTTCTCAGTTTTAAGACATTTAGTTGGCATAACGTGCACAACATCTTTATATTGTGAGAATACACTGCTAAGCATGAAAGCAAAAGCACTTGTTGCAGCTTCACTGCTGTTGTCGGATAAGCTAAGAATATTACCACCGTTGTAATCTAAATAAGGTTTTAGATGAATTTCATCACCAAGTAAAGATACTGTGATGTCCTTCTGCACTAGGAGCTTAAATTTATTTTTAATATGCATCAGAAAATTGTTATCATGTTGCTCAATCAAAGGATTCATATGTGTTCTATGACTTCTATGAAAATGCAGATCCGGGGTGTGTTCACAAATGCCTCACCAATTGTAACTTTATTGAAATTGCAAATTTACAAAATTCACAAGAAATAGATTTCTCTCCAGTGTGAGTACGCATATGAATGACCAAATATGACTTCCATAAAAATGCAGATCCACAAACTTTGCAAGACTAAGGTTTCTCTCTAGTGCGAGTATGCATATGACTGACTAAAATTGACTTCCATGAAAATGCAGATCCACAAACTTCACAAGAATACAGTTTTTCTCCAGTGTGAGTATGCATATGATTGACCAAATCTAACTTCCGTAAAGATGCACATGCACAAAGTTTACAAGAATTTGGTTTCTTTCCAGTGTGTATTTGAATATGACACACCAAAGTTGACTGAACTGAACATATAGATCTACAAACTTCACAAGAATATGGTTTCTCTCCAGTGTGTGTTCACATGTCTCATCAAATGTGACTTCCTTGAAAATGCAGATCCACAAATTTCACAATAGTGCATTTCCATCTGGCCTATTAAGTCTGACTTCACAACTGAGATTAGCAAAGTTCAGATGAATATGTCCTATCTCTCCTGTTTATTCATATACAACCTTAAATGTATTCAAAAAAGGAAAAATCACTCATTCCAAAGCACATCATTTCTTGCCAGTTAACATTCATTGTCATGCTTTTGAAAATGTAAATCTATAAATATTACATGAGTAGAGAATGTATTTTTGTTCTTCATGGAAAGTGAAATGCCTTTTCTTTCATGTAAATTCTCAATAATAACATTGCAATTTTTATACAGCCAGAATATCTGTGAAGCAATAAAAGATATATTAACTTAGGTAGTGAATAATACAGGAATGTAGTCTAATTTATAGTAGATATATAATGTAGTTATATATTAAGGGTACTTCACTAACGTTGCAGCAGCCAATGAAGACCAAACATTTTGCAGTGAAACAAAATTGCTTTACCGTCAAAATTTGTTAAATATATAAATGATCCTATCTTCACAAAGATGTATAAGAATAAATATAATCATTTTGCTATCTTTAAATGATTTTTTTCTATTCCTTAAATATCCATATAAATGAAAATGTCATGATAACACCCATCTCCATGTTGCAAAATGCTTTTTTAAAATAAGTGTAAGAAATATTTATTTCAGATTAATTAAACATTAAACTAGCTAATCTTCAAATAAAGTTTTGGAAAACTATAATTTAATTTTTAAATATTTTTTTAACAATGAGAATTAAGTTGTTGACAGATTTGCCAATACATCTGATTTTTAGTAATCAAAAAAAAAATTTCAATCAATTTGAAATACAGCAAAGTATTTTGCTTATTGGAAATATTAAATTTAATCTATTAGCTTGACATTAAAACTAAAATAAAAGCTATAAGATGTTTTATTTTTACAAATTCATTTGAAACATTAGGTATGGCTTTTATTTGGGGTTATCTAAATTTAATCCATTAGCTTGGAATTAAAACTAAAATAAAAGCTCCAAGAAAGATTTTTGCTCTTTTGAAATATATTTTCATCTCAGTTATCATTTTTGGTGGGGTAGGAGGTAATATATATATATATATCTGTGTGTGTGTGTGTGTGTGTGTGTGTGTGTATACGGTAACTCCAATGAATTGAGATACATAAGGTTTAAAATTAATTTTTTTAAATGAAAAATTTTACTTGAAGCATTTATTTTAGTTTTAGTTTCAATCGAATTAAATTTAACATATATTCCCAATAAGCAAAATATATAAGAAATAGAAATTCTATTGCAATCCTACATACAATAATCATTACTAATAATATACAAAGTAACAAAGATATATCATGATTCATTTCTGACAGTGGTAAAAAAAATAAATATCAATGACGCAATACAATAAAGATAGTTACCATCTCAGACTTCCAAACAACCACCCCACCAAAAAAGAAAAGCATTTCAAATCATTTAGATATAAGTACCTTCAAAGAAAAGCTATACCTAAGGTTTAAAATCCATTGTTAAAAATGAAAAATCGGCAATCTTGAACATACATGCCCACAAAAAACAAAACACATACAAAAACGTACAGACAAAAGAATGGTTTTCCTATAATACTACAATATTCTAACTACCTTCACTCCTTTACAAAGTTTATTGTCTTAGTATTAGTGATCAGAATTGAAATAAATTGATAATTGTCGACAAAAATAAATTTTAACTTTATGATGGTTATTGCTCTTATTTTCAGATAATATCACCTTTGGATATCCATAATTACAAAAATCAACAAGTTTATAGACAAATAAAATAAATTCAAAATTCTTTTTAAAATATTGGTGTCAGTGAATATCATGAGCTTTTGTATTTTGGATTAGTAAATATAGTTTTTACTTAATAACAATACTACATAACTAATACAAATTAATACAAAATTTTAAAAAGATTTAAAGTTAATAAATTATTATAATTAAAATTAAAAAAAAACTGAAAACAATTCTTGTAAAAATTCAAAATTTACTGTGAAAACTTTTTCTTAATACAATAGTTTCCATAATATATTTTATGTGTAAAAACAATAAAAGCTTTTCTAATTGACTAATGTCTTATTTTTTGCATCCTGCTTGATCAAAATAATTCATGATTTAAATTCTCCAAGAACTTGTCCTTATAACTATTATAATCAGTATGTGGTACAAAAAATAATTTCTGGAAATTTCATAAAATTAAAAAAAGTGGGTGTAGATGGTAACAGATGTAAGAAAAAAAATAGCTTTAAAAAGATTTTCTAAAAATGAAACATTTAAAAAATAATTAAATTCATTTGAAAATAAGTCCTGAAAATTTCATTAAAAAAAGTTGTTTTAAAAACATACTTATCATCTTTTATTATTGTCCTTTTGAAACCTGTTTTCCACCCTTATTTTCAATTTTTCTAGTTGAATTGTTCACCTATATTGCATATGATCCATTTTTTACATAATTAGGTTATAATAAAATGTCTAATATATGAATACTACCTCATGAAAATTTATTAAAAAACGGATTTCCACAATATTTTATGCTTAAAGTCATATTAATTAAAATTTAAATCAGCGAATATTCCTCAAATAATGTTTCAGAATGTATATTTTATTTTTTAAGTTTGTTTCATCAAGAGAATTATGTTTTGCCTAATTCCAAATATTGCTAAAATCAGCCATTTTTAGTAATTAAAAAAAACTAATTTCAACCAATATAAATTTATTTTGAAATAGATCAAAGTAGGTACCGCCACTAATTCACTGAAAAAACAGCATACTATGCTGAAAAAATGCACCAAAATGTCATTATTAAGGGGAAATTAAAAGTAAAATAAATGATTTTTCATTTTAAAAAATTCATTCTAAACTTTATTGTGTTACTTTGGAGATACATTCAAACTGATAAAAAAAGTAAAACAGTTCTCCCAGAGACTTCTTAAAACAAACATTTTTAGAAACAATTTATTTTCTTTTTACCAAAAATGTTTTTTGAATTGTCTGTTACAATTCAATCTTATTTTGCAAAGTAAATTGTTAAACTCTAATAATTTAATTTGCAAAATTAGGTTGAATTAAGATAAAAAAGGAAGAATCTTAAGAAATGATGAGAATCTACTATAGCGTGAATGTGAAAGAAAAGGTTTTTGGTCTAAAAACATTTTAGCAAAATTGTCGTAATGGCCGACATCCAGCTAAAGATATTTTTTTATGTTGTAATTTTTTATCTTTCAAATAATCTAACATTGAAATTAAACAGAAGTTTTTAATTCAACACATGAAAACAGAAAATCTTCAAATTTCAAAATAAAAATAAAAACAAAATGTTTGTAAAAAGTAAATTAATTTCCTTTTGCACAGATTTTCTGAGAAGATAAAGTTACAACTGAATTTATTTTCATTTTTTGTGATAAGAAAAAGACAAATCAATTAAATAACAAATTCTTTCTTCTTTTTTTATATAAAAAATTATCAGTATTCTCCCACTTACCTTATTTTCAGACTAGAAATTCAACAAGGAAAACAAAATGGGATTATTTCTTTGCCAGCAAATGATTTTGTTGGGATTTTCGGTCAACCTGCCCAATTTTTGTATGGTTCGTTCAGTCCATAATATCGAAATGACACTGACAAAAAGAAGGGTTCGCAACACAGAGCGCACGGCTTACCTAGTACGAGTTGCTGCAGCTGTAACATGAAATCCGGTTTAAGGCTTAGCGGTTCATGTGCACAACGATGGCGTTTAGATGAAATGGATATCACACCTTCCGTAGATGGCGCTCATGGTGTGTAGCAGAAAGAGAAAGCAATACAGGCGACATAAGCAGAATACCCTCTACTAAACACAAGCTATTTTGGCCCTTAATAGGGACACTGGTTTCAATCTGGTAGCTGATTCCCCTGTTTGAAATGGTTGAATGGATGGAAAAGGTGGAATTTCTCTGCAGACTGCGACAGGAAGCGGTTCGAACATGTCATTCCCTTGGGACAGATGTTGGGGTGTCTACCAGCAATTGAGAGACCAGGAGAAGGAAGATGCATACAAAATAAAGACTGCCTTATATACGACTTTCATGATGGACAAGTTTGTGGCATTCATAGTGCACCAGATGCAACCTGAAAAATCTGCTGACAAAGCTATGGAAGCTTGCAGTATTGTTCGGTGCGGTGAGTGACTGCACACTCAGGTGCGCATTTGTAGCTGGACTGCCATCCCAGGTCAAACAACTACTTCATGCTTTTTCGAGAATGGACATGCTAGATACTGGCACATGCCTGGGTTATCCTAAAGGACAACGCATTGGAACCAATGCCAGAAGTGGCAACAGCATCACCAGCGACACACGGACTAAGAGTGTTGACATCCTTGTTTGTCTGTGTACCAATGTTAAATGTTACACCGATAATGGACCAAACCACCTAGCACAATACTGCCTCGGCCGTCAAATGGCTACCACATCTAAAGAAGGAAGCAGGGCATGTGAGCATTGTCTTCAGTGCCACGCTCTGGGTCACCTGGCACATACCTGTCAGGGAAATGAGACAAGGGAATAGACAATAGTGCCAGTATCTTCCATGTAGCAGATGAAAACTTGGCACTACCAGTAATTGCAATCCACATTGATGGGAGGTCACACAGCACTCATCGACTCTGGTTGCTCCTGATCATTAGCCATATGACAATCATGGACAAAAAGGTGTGTGCCTATGATGACCATCAATGGAGAGACTAATGCCTCTACTGTCAAGGTCATCAACATGAGCCTGAATGGTGGTAATCCTGTCAAAGTTGACGTCCTGGTAGCTTAGGAGAGGCTGCTGGGATTGGACCTGCTGATTGGGATGAACAGTATAAAAGAGATGGGAGGGGTACAAATCACTCCATCAAGTGCAGTAGAGTTCTGTCACAGAAAACAATTCCTATGTGCAGTGATAACCATTGATGAACAGGACTTCAGCAGTGAATTTGACCTGGCAGCAAAGGTTTGGACTGCAACGTGGAAGTGGATGGGAGATCAAACTCCAACAGTGCTGCGTAACATGATGGTTGAATATCCCGTGTCCAACTTGGTGCAACATGAGTACAAGCATGAGCAGCAAATATAGTTGGATAATGGTTGGTTGATACTATATGCCAAGGAGGAGTTCAGGTCGGCTAAGGGTTTAATTCCATTGTTGGCTGTGGCCCAAGAGAACAAAGGAAAGGTTTGCCCTATTATGGACTACTGAGAGCTGAATAAGTATGACATTTGTGCACACAAATTAAGAGAATGGTGGCAGCGGGCAAATAATGTATCACTTCTGGATTTAAGAAAAGCTTATCTGCAGGTGCATATCCACAAGGGGTTGTGGCTATTTCAGTATGTCCTTCTGAGGGGACGTGGGTACTACCTTACACAGCTGGGTTTTGGACTGAATGTAGCACAACTCATAATGCGGCCGATAATCGATGTGGTACTTGCTGGCTCAGGATGAGTCAATTAAACATGCCGCATCAGCAGACATTGGCAAAATATTAAAATGATGAAAGCCAAATTTTGACAATACAAGTTCAGAAGCAATTTACCAATTTTGGACTCTCATGCAAGGACCCTGAGAAGCTGAAGGGTGGGGCCAAACTATTGGGATTGTATATCTGAGGGGGGGGGCATGGTACACTTCAGTGGAGATGAGGGAGTCAGATCCCACCAATTCCAGCCACCATTACTTGTCAAAGCGCATTTTCTGTATGCGGAAATCTCACCAGTCATTTTCCAATGTGTGGCTGTCTCAGACCTGTGACTGCGTTTCTGAAACTATAGGCAAATGCGACAACCAAAGGTTGGGACAACAAGACCTGCAATGCCCTACTATAATGCATGCTCACTGAAACAGTTACTACAGCATGTCAGGAGGACCCTGTAAGAGGGAATTGGTGCTTGCATGGTCAGGAAATAAACGTGTGGGATGAGGCAAGCTCCCTGGCTACTGGGGTAGCATTGGAAGTTGACAGGGACATCATTGAAGATGTGTGTTGGCTGCATCTGGATGGAGATTTGCAGCATATAAATCTTGCAGAGCTGGACGTGGTTTTGAGAGGTGTTAATCTAGCAAAACAATGGAAAGCAACGGCGCTGCACCTGCTAACCAATTCAGCATGCGTGCACAGGTGGATCTTGGACACTCTGACTGGGAGGGTGAAAGTGCACACTAAAACAGCTACAGAGATGTTAATAAGACATTGGTTCAGCACTTTGGAGCGGCTTGCCAAAACATACAGCCTATCAGCATGGCCTTGGTCAAGTCTAGTGCAAACCAAGCTGATCATCTCATCAGGGTACAGCAGTGATGGCTCAACACAATACAAAAGGAAGCAGAGCCAACACAACTGGTATGCGCCGCAGCTGTTGATGATTCTGCCCAGATGATGAGCAAAGTGGGCATCCTGGTTGTGAGGCAGGTCAATCCTGCAATATCCAAGTCTGTGGTTAAGAAAGTGGTAAGACTATACCCAGCTCCGGTACAGTGGAAGACTGGATGCCTGGGTATAACAGATACTTGGTGCTGAATAGGAGTGGACATGACCCACCTTGTTAGCAGACACTACCTGACACTAATTGATTATGGCCCTACTTGGTTCTCCATTTGGTGCCCACTGTTTTGTCAGGACTCTGTCAGCGCCATCCGGCTACTGGAGTCAATATTCTTCAAACGAGGACCACCGACTGAGCTACTTGCTGACAATGGCGCAGCAATCTGTTGGAGCACATTCAGAAAATTCACAGAAGGCTGGGGCTCCACCTGCCCTTTCAATGTGTGTATTTCCCAGCAGGGAATGGCATAGTGGAAAGGTGTCATCGCAACATCAAGTGAATTGCCACCAGAAAGCAGTGTTCTATGGAGGAGGTGGTGTATCTTTACAATATAATACTGAAGGATGACAGATCAGCCTCCACAGCCCCGGCAAATGAAATCTACACCTACCAAAGGTGGGTAAAAGGGATAGACATTGCAACTCCACCGGCATGCGAAAAAAATGCAACCTAAAAAATTGGAGATGTAGTGTGGGTGAAGGCCCCATGAATCCTCTGCACTTCTTAGTTTGGAAAGGCAGTGGTGACTGGACACCATGGCCTACACTCAGTTCTGGTCAACCAGATGCAGCATCATATTAGGGACCTTCACCTTGTCAAGAGGGTTGACCATGACAGTGAGTCCTCAGAATGTGAGAGCACAGTGGAAGGTGAAGACAGGGAGTCATCAGAAACCAGGAATTGTAGTGGAACACATGGATTCCACCAGTGACACAACAGATGATGGTGATGATGCCGATGAAGAGACTTCCCTTGTCCGATTCACCTCAACGGATGGTCCTCCCACATTAGACGTACAAACAGAGCAAGACAGAAGTGACCCCACCCCCGACTGTCACCTGTCTGATCAAGAGAGAGTTTAGTAATGCAGAGCATGGCTTACCTAGTATGAGTTGCTGCAGCTGTATCAGGAAATCCGGTTTGAGGCTTTGAGGTGCACATACGCATTGGCAGCATTTGGATGAAATGGACATCACACCAGTTGATGATTTAAGTCTGACACTTTCTTTGATTTTCACCAAATTTAACTTGGGCTAAATTTAATTTTCCCTTTCTCAAAAGATACATTCCACTAAAAAAAACCTTATACTATAAAGAATAAATTATGGATATTTGAAAACAATAAGTTGAAATAATAATGTGTTCTTTGAAAAAAAGGGCATACAAGTCATTAGAGATTTTTATAAGATTATTTATAAAATTAAAGCATTTATATTGCCTATTATGTATGTCTCCAGCTTTGATAGGGCTCAAATCTACACAGCCTGAGTAGCCATGTTGATTTTATTTCATTCATTTTCTTCCTTCCTTCCTTTCTTTGTTTTTTCTTTCTTTCTTCTTTATTATAATGATCAATACCAACAAAATGTATTTTGGTTAATATTTTGAGACACAGAGTTAATTCTGGATCCAGCTGAAGTCAAGAATGAAAACAGCATGCCACAAAAGATTTTTGTTGCTTTGAAATAGATATACTTGAATGTTGACACACTCAGGCTGAGCCCAACAAACCTGACCCCTTTCTTTCTTTACGGTTAAAGCTCAACAATTTTCATCACAAATTTTTAAAATGCACATATAAAATTTGCATAGAGTGCAGAGGACCAAAATGAGTACACTGGAGAAATTGGTATTCATTATACTAAAAATTATCTTTAACCAACTGTGTAAGAATATTACTTTTAGGCTTTTATTAAAGTTAGTAGAATAAATCTTCTTTTTTTTTACTGTATCAGGAGTACAAAATAAAAATTAAAAACTAGTTAAATTATGCCTTTCAGTTTAATTCATTGCTTTTTTTTTGGGAGGCATACAGAGGAAATGATGGTGGGGAAAATGCAAAAAGGTATTTCTACAACAATAATTGCTAAAATAGATGCCCTACTCAACACAGCATACAGGCATTAATGAAAAAGTACTGAAAATTTCATTGAATTCAGATACTGACCTAAATGTTAGTAAATTTATAAAATATGGGGTTTGCAATGTTTTTGGGCCGATGGGGGTTTTGTTGTCAAAATAAAATTAATAGTTAACAATTGAAATCTAAGACCCATAATAAAACCATGAAATAATTTTCCAAATTAATGTGCTATTGTCCACTCGGTTTAAGTATATATTATGTGAAAAAAATGTTTTCATTGAAGACTAATAAGTTCAGGAAATTATTGATGAGACGATGTATTTCAATGTCAAAATGTTTTTAATGACTTTATGTTTAGTTTAAAATCCAATTACTAAGTATACATCACAAATTATTATATCAAAGAAAATTTACATATTCCAGAAGCATACAAGCAATAATTCATACATGAAAAGCAAAAATGTTGGGGAGGGTCATTCTTTCTTAAATGTTTGCTATTAGAAGCAAGATTGTACATTCAGAAAGAATTCAAATATTGACTAACATCAATGACAATACAATCAATTTCAGGGAAGACATCATCTGCTGCTATTTCAGCTGCAGCAGACATCTCTGCCCAGTTAAGAAAACCATTATTTGCAGAGCCAGGAAGATAAGATCATTTGCAAAGACAACCTTCTATAGTCTGCCAGCAATGCCACAAATCTGGGAGCTGAAAGTTGAACTAGCAAAGTGAAGTTCTTACAAACTGTTGCTACAGAGAAACACGGTGCTAGTCTTGGAAGCCTGCAAGCAGATCTTTCTCTTGGAACTCACCATTCTCTTTGGAGGATGGCACTTTAGAGATTAATGTCCGATTCATTCATTCAAACATTAAAAATTGTACAACCATCATTACACGAAATAAAGGAAGGTATCATGGCCAAACAGGAAACAATATGGAAAACTAAAGCTTAAAGAGAGTTAAAAAAAATTAAGAATTGCACAATATTCAGTACACAAATATAGTAGGAGTTTATGGCCCAATGATGAACAACACACAAAATGGAGTCAGCAAGAAAACTGGAAATATCCAGAAAGAAATCAGTTGTTTGCAGGCTGGTTGCTTTGCTGGACCCACATGCTGAGCATCGCAGTAGCCATTAACTAAAAGGTGTGACCAAGTTGAGCCTCAAAGCAACAGAAACTTTAATAGATCAGCAGAAAGTAGAGATGTGCAGCAGATGTTAACTGGACACAAGCTGGAACTTTGGCCGAAGACAGTGTATTGTTGAAAAACCTTAAATGCTCAAACCCCAGAGAACTGAATAATGATAATTTCGAGTAATCAAAAGAGAGGATATGAGCCCTGTCTAATGTGCTGTTCACAATGTGTGAGCATGCTTTCAAATATGTATTCCAAATATACTATACACAGTAGAACAGATATCTTCATAATGCACCAACAATTGAAACCTCCATAAGCTCGGCCTTGTAAACAGACATTGTCGAGAAGTTTTTCAAGAACTGACCAACGACCGAGTACAATGTTGCACAAATATTTGCAAACAACTCCTGGCATATCCAGAAGATGCCCATTTTTGGTATTGAATTGTAACTGGGGATGGAAATTAGATCTATTTTTGCAATCCTAATAATAGAAATTAGTGGCTTTGTTCAAAGGCAGTTTGAACAGGTCATGTTGTGTGTTTCATGGAATTTTGAGGGGTCTTTGTGCTTGTCCCAGACCGTTTTGCTGTATGCACTGAGCTTTATGATCAACAATCACAGTGAGTATATGATGCTTAGAAAGTTCGCTGACATTGATCAATTTAAGATGGACTCCTACAGCATAATAATACTCCATCCCACAATTGCCAAGTGCAAATTTGAGGGTCTGGAAGTGCTCCCTGAACCTGCCTCAAATCCAACCCTTGCTTCGCCAGATTACCACCTATTCTGGGCCATGGCTCATTTCTTGCATGGATATAGGTTCAGCAATGTGGATGAGGTTGAAAACAGATGCAGGAAGTTTTTGTCTCTAAACCAACCAAATTGTATAAGAATGGAAATGATCTGCAGCCACAAGGATGGCAACAGAATATAGAATATGATGGGATATATTTTGATGCATCTTTCATATGTAATTTGCTTGAAGTATGAATTAATGCTTGAAATAAAAAAAACTTTTGACTCAACCAAGCATATAACTCATGTTATACTTGTTTTCCTGCATCCTAAATAAGCGTAGTAACAAATCTTTTTAGAAAGAGGAAGTTCAAACAAAAGTGATGTATAATAAGAATTAAAATATATTAACATGATGCTATTATTTTGTATTATCACATGATATTATTTTGACTAAATAGAATTTTAAGAAATAGATGAGTTAAATGAGAGGAGGGAAGCCAGTTATTATAAAAGTTAATGAGAGAAGATCGAAGTAAGATATGGTGAGTGTTTTATTTGTGAACTTCCTACCAACTTAAGACTAAAGTTCATTTTCTTCTTACTACATTAAGTAGAAAATTTTGACCAATTGACTTGCTAAGCTGGGAGAAAAACATTTTAAGACAATTAGTTCTTTTTCAGAGTACACAGAGTGGAGACAAAATGAAATATTTAAAATTATTTCTTAGGTTTCAACAGATAACCCACTTGATAATTCTTTTTTCCATGGTGCATAAGAAAATTTAAGACTATTGTTTTCTGCCACAAATGAGGCAACATTGAAATATTCTTTGTCATGGCTTTATTTCATATTTATATAATGATAATAAAAAGTTTGAATATTTGTTATATACCTCATCACTGATATAAACATGTCTGTTCAAAGTCTACATATGTACATATAAAAATCAATATGAAAAACAAAATAACATTTTTCATAACATTTAATAAATTTTAATAATGTTATAATACAGGTGAATATTTGAAAATGTTGAAAAATGCATAAAACCTCTTAATTATCATGGGCTTAAATAAAGGAAGGCTTCATGGTACGATGGTAAACAGTACAGAAGATGGAATCAGCAAGCAGAGTTCAAATTCTGGTTGTGGCTTTTATCTCATTCATCAAAATACAATCCCAGATTTTCAGATATTGACTTCTGCTGTTTCCATTTGCATGTCAAATTCTTCTCAGAAAGTATTTTATCTGGAATAAATCAATTCATATTTTGCCCTGATTCCTTAAAATAGAGATGATTTTATTTCATTCATGTATAAAGAAATATATTGCAGATTAATCAAACAATGCATCCAAAATGTTTATACACCGAATTGTCCTGATTGCATTTAACAGACCTGCATGAAATTAGTATACATTTTCTCTTCTATTATCTTTCTGCCTACATGTCTCAGCACTAAACAATACAGAAAATGGAATCAGCAAGCAGAGTTCAAATTCTGGCTGAGATAGTTTATTTTCATTTCATGCTAATATTTCAAATGTTTTAAGACATTTCATTTGGAAAAAAAATGTTTATATAAAATCAAAAATCATATTGACTGGATTCAAAAAAATGTTCATGCTTTGCATTCATTCATCAATATAAAATACAAGCCCAAGTTTTCATACACTAATTTGTCCTGATTGCATTTGTTTGCTGAATCTTCATTAGAAAATATTTTTTTACATGGAATAAATCAATTCATATTGATCTGTTTCTTTAAAATATGATTTTATTTAATTCATGCATCCCAAATTTTCATACTTTGAATTCTCATGACGGGTCTACATGAAATTAATATACAATTTCTCTTCTATTATTTTTCTGACTTTGTTTTCAGTGAAAATACAGTTTTTTACATCACATTTATGATTTCACAGATGTTTATTGACTTACATTTTTGTGAACATGGATTTATATAAAATGTTGGTTTCTGTGTCAGCATTTTTATTATTTATGAGAACTTTGTAAAGATGTTGATTGACTTAGATTTGTAAACAGAATGTGTTTCCAAGAGCTTTTTCAGTGGAAATTCCCTGAAAATCTGAACATATATTTCACAGAATATGGTTTCTTTCCATGTCACAGGTCTTTCTAGATTTTGTGAAGATGGAAATTCATAAATATGATGAAATGTTGGTTTCTATGTCAGCCTGTTTATTTTTAAATGAAAAATTTCAAAAAGATGTTGCTTCACATGACCAAGATTTATGAGCAGGGTGCATTTTAAAGTGGCTTCTTATCTGGAAATTCACAGAAAATATATTTCAGAAAAATATGGTTTCTCTCCAGTATCTATGTCTATTGAACTTTGCAGTATTTGAAAACAATATTTTACACATTTTACAAGTATATGAACCATATCAAACACAAAAAATGACTTCTCAGATAAAGTATATCCATAAACCTCTTAATATGATTTTTTCATATGTGTAGGTATAAACATGATGCACTAAAACTGAATTTTCTACTAATGCTGAAAGTAAATATGCACTAAGATAACATTCCTATACATTGTGTATTCACATCATGCAACAAAACTGATTTGTCTGAAAATCCATATACACAAACATCACAAGGATATGTTATTTCTCCAGCGTGTATACAGACAACTCACCAAAACTTCAATTAGTGTCCAATGTGTCAACATATATCTCAACAAATGACTTTGCAAAAAATGATGACCCAAAAAGTTCACATGAATATGGTTTCTCATCAGTGAGTCTTCACATGTGCCTCACAAAACTTGACTTCTACACAAATCCAGACCTACAAAGTTCACAAGACTGTGGTCTCTCTCCAGTGTGAGTATATATGTGAATGACCAAATCTGGCTACTGCAAAAAATTCAGATCTGCAAACTTCACAAGAATACAGTTTTTCTACAGTGTGTTTGCATATGTTTCACCATATTTGACCTCCATGAAAATGCAGATCCACATACTTCACAAGAATAAGGTTTCTCGCCAGTATGAGTACGCATATGACTGACCAACTCTGACTTCAGTGCAAATGCAGATCCGCAGATATCACAAGAATACGGTTTCTCTCCAGTGTGTGTTCGCTTATGCTTCATCAAATTTGGCCTCCATGAAAATGCAGATCCACAAACTTCGCAAGAATAAGGTTTCTCGCCAGTGTGAGTACGAATATGATTCACTAAATCTGACTTCCGTGAAAATGCAGACCTACAAACTTCACATGAATAAGGTTTCTCTCCAGTGTGAGTACGCATATGAAAGATCAAATGTGACTTCCGTGAAAATGCAGATCCACAAACATCACAAGAATATGGTTTCTCTCCAGTGTGTGTTCGCATATGTACCACCAAATTTGATTTCCGTGAAAATGCAGCTCCACAAACTTCACAAGAATATGGTTTCTCTCCAGTATGTGTACGTATATGCCTCACCAAATAGGACTTCTGTGAAAATGCAGATCCACAATCTTCACAAGAGTACGGTTTCTTTCTAATGTGCGTTTCCATTTGTCCTATTGTCCGACATTACAATTAGCAAATGTCACATGAATATGGCCTGTCCCTAGTTTATTCAAATATAACACTGTATGGTTTTTGTAGGAAAGAGAAAGTACACATTTCAAAGTAAACCATTTCTTACTAGTTAAATTTCATTGTCATGCTTTTGAAAATGCAGATCCATAAATTTTACATGAAGTGTAGAAAATAATTTTTGTTCTTCATGGAGGGTGAAATGTTTTTTCTTCATTGAAATTCTCAATAATAACCACTGCAATTTTTGCACAGCCAGAACATCTGTGAATAACAAAAAGGAATAAAAGGTATATTAAATTAGTTACTGAATAATATATGAAAGCAGTTTATATTATGGTATACATGTAATTGTATAATAAGGTTAGTTAACTAATGTGTCAACAGCAGCCAGTAGAGAGCAAATATTTTGCAGTGAAACAAGATTGCTTTACTGTCACAATTTGTTCAATATATAAATGATCTTATCTGCACAGAGATGTAAAAGAATAAATGAAATCATTTTGACATATTTAAATAATTTTTTTGCATTCTTTAGATATCAATAGTTATGAAGATCTGATTTCTAATTTTATGTTGCAATAATAAACTGCTCACTACACATATTATTTACATGTTTATTGTTCATGTAAAATACTTAATAGAATCCTATATAATTTGTCATTATTTCTCAAAGAGAAAAGTAAATTCTGTTTTCTTTTATTTCACACAGGTTGATAAATTTGTAATGGAAAATCATTGAATGTCCAACTGCTTCTTGTTTGATAGTAATACTAGAATGATGGAAAACTAATCTGAAGTGGAACTAAGGGAAATGAAGAGAGTACAGAGTAACATATTGCTTCTGTAGAATACTTTATTATTTGACATTCAACCAACTTGTTTCGAACTTACAACAGACTGCAAAAGAGGCATCTAGGGTTCAAACAAAGAAAGGTCATGATGTCTCATCAAATACAGTCAATAAATCAATGCAGGTGGTTTATGGATTTCTTATATAGACCAGTCAATGATAGAGAGACTGGTTGACAAGAAAGGCTGTCTGGTTTTAATCCACCACTTGCTTCCATTCTGTTCTGACATCTATATTTATTAGGAAAAACTGCTTGAAATTGTTTTTCTGCTACAAGGATATCAACAAGGCTACATAGAAAGATTCAATTCTTGATTCCTGATATACTTTGAAGTCCTTCATTTTCTTTTTTCATTAAACCCATTGTTAGATGTCAACAGTGTTGGTTTGTGTCATGAAAATTATTTTTCAACAAACAACTTAGCATGGTTGCAAGGATTTCATACCTGAAATCTTGGCAGAATCACAATGACCACATAATGTAATCCCCATAGAATTTGGTTACCGCCCAGCTTGTTTATATCAACATACAATGGTTGTGAAGATAAAAACACCACCAAGTGATAACACCAAGAATATAACATTTTTGGTAACACTGGATCAGGAAACAAGAGATCAACAAAATGCTACCAAAATGAGAAACAGTAGTGATGACTGTCCAGCCAACTGGGGATTATAGTGATACATTTTCCCTATTTTGACTTCATTTACTTAAAAATAAAAATATCTAAAAGGAATCAAGCATTTTTCAATTATATTTAAGGGCTTATATCACATACATAATTAAGATCAAAGGTAAAATTAATCCCAAAATAGTTTCTTTGAATAGAAAAGTATGGGGGTACCAACTTTCAGCTTCATATTATCTGAAGTATCAAATCAATAAAGTGATAAAATAAACTAAAAACAATTTCAGCATAACAAGTCACTCTTAAAAATGATGTTTTAACCTGAGATAGAAGTTTGTCCTCAAAAATCAAGCATTTTCCAAAATGGTAGTAGTGACATTCCTATAACAGGAATGAATATGCTTCCTGCACAGAAATAGCCTATTAGGTTATAAATGATTTTGATGCTGTGTGAAATGAGAAGCTCTCGAAATGAACAGTGTCTTTTTGAATTTTGATATATAGGCCAATTTCAGGTCTGTATAAAACTAAAAGTATATAAGACATACATAAGCTGTTTATATTTTTGTAATCTACACCAAATATTAACTATTGCTACCAAGTTTCAACTCTATGAATTTAAATCAATTAAATCACTAGAAATTATAAATTGTTATTGCGAAAATTTTAAAAATTTAAAACTTCACAAATTATTATAACTGAAATTTTTAACACTGAAAACAATTCTTTGGAAAATCCATTATTCACTGAAAAAATTGTTTTCTTAAGAGAATGGTGGCTATAATATATCTTATACATAGAAGCAATAAAAAGTTTTGTAATTAAATAATGTCTTAGATTTTATTGCATTCTATTTTATGATTGAGAATAGATTTTTGGTAACTGTGCATCCTGTTTGAAAAAAACATGATGATTTAAATTGTCCAAAGACTTCTGCTTATAACTAATATAAACATTAAGATGGACAAAATGAATTTCTCAAATTTCATAAAATTAAATAAGTGGTGGTGGTAAGGAGAGAGGATTGGTAATAGATGTAAAAAAATTTTTAACAAGATTTTATAAATATGAACATTTCTAAAATAATTACTGAATAAGTCCCAAGTATTTCAGTAAAATTCAACAAGTATTTGATTTTTGTAAGAATTTCCAAATCAATGTGTTTTTCACTGCCAAACGTGATAAAATTTTCTATGCTAATTTATGGTCACCCACTGATGCATAAACTCAAGGTACCACTACAGATTTATCATACCTAAAGATAAAAATGAATTTTTAAAAATGTAAAATCTTTCTTGAAGCTTTTAATTTGGCTTGAATTTCAAAATAATAGATTAAATTTAATATTTCCAATAAGCAAAATATTTTGCTGTATTAAAAAAATGAATATATTAGCTGATTTAAAGTTTAATTATTCTGATTTAAAACAATATTACTTTTGGTTTAAAATATCACAGAAATGCATCTTTTTTAAAATGGCGGTAACTTTTTATTTATGGTGTTGGCATGTCAACAGCATGATGTTTATCTCATGTTTTCCTATGGTGGATATATGTGTAATATGTAATTTAGGATCATAGTGTGTGCACATTTTTTAATATCATTTTTAAGTACTCAGTAATCTTAAAAATTTAGGGTAAGTATTCTTGGTAATCTAATGTTTATTGAATTTTAGATATTTTGGTTTTAAATTTACCATAGTTATCAGTCTTATTTTCTGTATGAACACCCATACCTACAAAAATCAGCATGTTTATACATATGAAAATTAAAAAAATATATTGGTGCTTGATGATTCTTCATTATGAAATGTAGGTTTTTACTTAATAACAATATCACCTAAAAGGCAGAAAATAATGCCGAAATTTAAAAGATTTGAAACTCTATAAATTACTATAACTAAAATTTAAAAAAAAAATATAAACAATTCTTGTAAAATTCATTATTCACTGGAAAACTTTTTTTTTATAATAATAGTGTCCATAATAGATCTTCTTCATAAAAGCAATTAAAAGTTTTTTTTAATAATTACTAATTACATGACACATATAACATTCTTTATATAATTTTTAAGTACTTGGTAATATTAAAACTATTTCCTGTAATCTATTTTATTGAATTTTATATAATTTGGCTTTAAATTTACTATAGCCATCACTCTTATTTTCTGATAATATTGTGTGTAAACTTCCGTATCTACAAAAATCAGCATGTTTATACAAATACAAAAAGATTCAAAATTCTATTTAAAATACTGAACATCTTAAATTGTAATAAGCTTTTCGATTTATGATTAGTAGAGTTTTTATTTAATATATCCCCTAACCATTACACCTTTGAAACAGCATTTTAAAAGATTTAAAATTTTATATTTTATTCTAATTAAAACTTTAAAAAGTGCTAACAATTTTTTGTAAAAATTCATTATTCATTGAAAAATATTTTTTTTTAACAACAATAATGTCATAGTTTTATTGCATTTTTATTTTATATTCAGAGCAGAGTTTTTACAAAAAGAAATTAATAAGTTAAATTCTGCAAGGAGTTCTGGTTTTATTAGGTGTTACACCATTGAATTGCTCAAATTTTTATAAAATTAAGTGGGGTGTAATACATGTAAAAAACATTTTTGACCAAGATTTGCTAAAAATAAAAAAACATTTCTAAAATAATTTAATTCATTTGTGAATAAGTACAGAGTTTCATTAAAATCTGACATTTGATTTTTGCAAGAATTTTGAGATCAATGTGTTTTTACAGCAAAAAAGAAGCTAAAATTTACTATAATAATTTATACTCTGCCTGCTGATGCAAGAAAACTAAAATTTTTAACCAAACTTTCAAACATTCTAAAAAAGGATTAAAAAATATAATTAAGTAGTCAAGAAATCTTTTGGTCTTTTCTTTTAATAATAAAGATTTTGATGATAAAACTAATTATTCTTTATAAAGAATTATCATGGCTCTCAAATTGTGGTTATGATTAAAAAATATCATTTTTTAAGGTACCTGCACATATTCACTAAAAAATGAGCAAAAATAAAGATTTTGTTTTTAAAAATGAGTTGTAACTTTCTTGTTACGAAAAATAATGGCTTTTCAATTGTTTACTATAATTCAACCTTATTTTGAAAATTAAATTATTATCATCCAACAGTTCCTATGTCTTTTTCTCATCTTTTTATCTGTCAAAGTGAGAATCTTTAAAATAATCCAGTATTGAAATGGTCAAGTGGAAGTTTTTCATTGAAAAAAATAATTAAAAAATAAAAACAAATGAACAAAAAACATTAAAAAAGAAAATGCCTTGAATATAATCTTGAGTATAGTTTATGAGAAAATAAAATCACAACTGACTTTACAATGACTACATAACATAATCCCAGTAGAACTTGGTTACCTCCCAGCTTGCTTATGGCAACACACTGATTTTACATTTATTTTTGTGAAAAGACAACTTGCCCCAGAAAAATAGTGTTAAAGAGAGAGAGAGAAATCAATTAAATAAAGAATTCTTTCCTCTTTTTTTATGTCATAATTATCTGTATTCTTCCACTTCAATGAGAAAAACAAAACAGTATGATTTTGTTTGTGTTCAAATGATATCATTGAGATTTCTGCCAATCTCCTAAATTTTTATTTCTCATATTGATCATTCCATTCATATAATAATGACCAAATTGAAAGGAAAGAAAGAAATAAGAAATGGAAAAACACAATCAAAACATGAATTACTCTTGAGAAAGTTTTGCTTGATAATGACAGATGGATACAAGGATAGAGTATTAGACATGGTTTAGTTCCTTTTGTTTAAAATATTTACATTTCTTGGCACTTACAGAGTTAAATTCTTCAAAAATAGATACCTGACATTTCTCCCCAGTAACTGGCTATGCCCGAATCCCGAATATATGATACGAGGTACTACCAAACCAAAAAGGATAATTTTTTTTTCTTATAATGTAAGTAAAAAATCGATACCATCTGTTATAAAACCTGGGAATTATCCAATTCAAATGTCACTGAGGACTTATGGTGAATAAATATTTTACTGAATATGTTATTTTATTATTAAAAAACAATTATGAAAACATTTTTCAGTGATATGTTCCACACAGCATTCTGATATCACGTGTAGTTTTTAATTTAGTGGTGAGTATTTATCCAAACTATTTTTGTTATAAAAAGATATTAGTTCAGTAAAACAAATTATGTAATATTGAGTGTGAACAGATGGAAAATTCAGCCCACATCTTGCCAAAGACAATTCAGTAAAACACAAAACATATATAGATACATATTTTAGAATTGGTGCTTATTTTTTCTCAGATTCAACAGGAAAAATACAAATTTAATATTTATTTTTTTTAAAAATTATAATTTTTCAGTGTAATTTTGAAATTAATCCCATTGCAGTTCATCACCATACTTTATTTTATTAAATAAGAACATGTTAGAAGATTTAAAAAGAGTTTAATGTCATTTTTGACTGTGAACCTTTTTTAAAAGAATTATATTTTATTTTTTCCTTATAGCAACTGTTAGATTACTTTTGGTATGGATGTACAAAAGGGAAATAATTCTGATATCTCATGCTGGCTGATTACTATTCAATATCAGAGGAGTATCGTGATATTAATCTAATTTCATGTGTCCCATTCAGTTAGTATCAAAAATAAAATTATTCATCATACTAAGTTTACTCAAAGTGTATAGAGAAATTTTTTTTTCTTAAACTGGTTATATAAGGTTAAAGAACATTTAGTCTTAAATATAAATAACAGATTCTTGATTATTGCACTCATAGCCTTCTGTACTTCTTTAGGTTTTATTTTTGCCCTTTCCTGTGTTTTTCAGACAGGGCTAGAATTGCAGTCTTTCTGTCATGTCCTTTGAGCTCACAGGCTAGCATGCATTGTAAGCATTACTTTTAGTTTTTTAAAATCCAGTTAATTAATCTTTAATTTACTAATAGAATTTGAAACACATCTCGAGGACAAATACTGGATTTTAAAGAGAATTTTAAATTTGTTGTTTTTTGTTAAAAGTTTCTTAGAGCTAAAAGGGACACAAAATTGTTGAGGGCCATAATCGTTCACTTTCTGAAGCAGGGGTTTCAAACACAAGAACGTAAAAGGGCCATAACATAGTGAGAGCTGTAATGAATCAGAAGTAGCCATCAATTCCACTGGTGGGCGGGGGGCATCAATTCCAGAAGGAGCCCACTTGTAGAAGCTCATATTCTCATATGAAAATTAGTTTTTTGTATCATATTCATAAATGGTGGGAGCACCCAAAAATTTCCATTAGGGTGAGCTTTCATTAATAAGAATTGACAAATTTATTTCTCCTTATAAAATGAAAAGAATATAGACCAAGGCATTTGTAGACTCTCATTTAGCTGATGAAGAATATGTGATGGTGGGGAGGTCAAGTTTTCTTCTTGTCCCTGGAAAGGAACTAGAATAAACTCTGTTGACCTTAAAATTGTCTGTATGGATTTTGATTGGGAGGTCAAACTCAATACTATTTGAAAATTATAGAAGGGATGAGGGACAAATTTATTTAACTCAAACTCAGAAGAAAAAGAGCCAGTGAGTGCTGAGTGACAGGTGTAGTGAGTCAGAAGCAGCCTCATCACCAGAGTATTACCAATGAGGCAGCCATCAATTCCACTGGTTGGAAGCTTCAACTCCAGAGGGAGCCCACTTGTAGAAGCTCATTTTCTCACTTTGAAATTAGTTTTGCATAGGATACATAAATCGAGGGTCAGCTTTCATTAATATGAGTTGACAATTTATTTCTCCATATAAAAACTTGAAAAAAAGAAAAAGAAAAAAAAAAGAAAGAAAAAGAGAGACAGAGGCATAGTCGCAAAGTACATTTGTAGCTTCTCGTTAGGTAGCTGAGAAATACGTGGTGGTGAGGGGTCGAGTTGTCTTTTCTTCTCCGGAGAGGAACGAAAAGAGATTCTGCTGACCTTAAAATTAATTCTGTTTGCATTTTCGTTGTTAAGGTCAAACTCAATACTACTACTACTAGAAAAGTATGGAAGAGACGAGGGACAAAAATTTTATTAAAGCAAACTTATTAAAAAAAACTGTGAAGATAAAATCCTAAAAGAACTTTCATTTAAAACTGTGATGCTAGCTAACAGCACAAAATATTATAAAAATAAAAATTACATTTTTTTTTTTTGTTATATCAAAATTATTCGTAGATTTCCACTTACCTTTTTCACTCTCTAAAAAAAAAATGGGATGAAAAATAAAACGAGATGATTTCTTTGTGCTCAAAAGATTTTGTTGGGATTTCTCTGTCAAACTACCCAACTTTTGTATTGTTCGTTCAGTTCATACAGTAATGTCGAAATTGAAACGAATGACAAAAACAAAAGAATTTAGAAATGGAAAAAACAAGATACAAATGGGAAATTATTTTTGAGAAAATCTTCCACTTGATTATGTAAAGCAAAAAAAAAAAAGAAGCTAAGCGGTGTTAGACAAAACTTAGTTCCTTGTGTTTACAATCCTCAGATTTATCACACGGAATGAAGCGATAATTAATATTTCTTATTTCTCCCCATAATCGACACTGGCAGCGTTCAGTACCCAGTGTCCGACTCTGGAATCGAATAGACAAGAGCTAACTCACTGACTCGTCAATTTTATCAAGTAGGATTCGTAAGAAATAGACATTTTATAAGAAGAAAGATCATAAATAATTTCTGGCATGGGTAAAAAAAGTATTATCAATGGAGCAATTCATCTTATTCCCTCAAGTATATTTTAAATTAATAAGTGTTTTTTTTTGTTTTTTTCTTAAAGGACCGTATGTCCAAAACAACTACGAAGTGTACATGCAAGGGAGAGAACTCTTGCATCCAACATTATTTTTCTAAATATCACTCTTTTCAAACTAGAAATGAATTTTTTTTTCAATTCATTCTTCAAATTACCTACCTTACTGGTCATATCTTAAAAATATTTTCTTTTTTTCTCATTAATTTCTTTTTTAATTTATCAACTCATACAGAGTGCTTAAAATATCCAGGTTTATGGATTTTCCTACCTTCCAAATCATTATCAATGAAAATTTACATATTTTTCAGAATCATACAAGCACCTAAAAAGCAAAATGTTAGGGAGTGTCATATCTTGGGAAAATATATGCAATTAGATTTAGAAGCACCATTATCTGCTGCAGACATCTTTGCCAAGTAAAAACAATCATTTTCATCAATACCTAGAAGATAAGATCAATTGCTAAGACCATCTTCTTGGGTTTATCTATCATCAATGGCAGAAACGTGAGAGCTAAAAGTTGATCTGAAAAAGCAACTGAAATAAAGGCTACAATGGATAAATTGTCGTCTAAATTATGCAAAAATGAAAATAACACAGATCTTATTTTAGCAGATATATTTACCAAAATTACACCAAAATATCTTGAAATACTAAGATGTAAATTTATTCAATAAAATCACCATTGGCTTCAATCACTGCCTCCAGATGACTCTGGATTCTCCTGAAACTCTTCTGAACAGTCTGTTTGGTGAATACTGCCATAGTCCTCACCTTCAATTCATCATTGGTGTTACAAGGAGTTTTGTTGGTATCTTGCTCAACTGCACTACACACATAATAATAAATGGGATTGCAGTCTGGGGAGTTAGGTGGCCAAATGTAAGGTGTGATGTGGTCACAAATATTGTCTCACAGTCATGACTGGGTTCTCCTGCTAGTATGGCATGGTGCAGAGTCCTGTTGCTAGACATAGTGCTGCCCTGGGTCAAGAGGATGGCTGCTGGGAGACGCTATCTCCGCAAGGCACTTGATGTAGGCATCCATGTTGAGTCCAAGGCACTGTGGAATGATGAATGGAGGCATAATATCACCATCACTAGTGATCACTCGAAAACACTATGATTTTGACAGGATCTATCATCCAACTCTTTCTGAATTCTCTGTACTGTCTTCAGATTGACACCCAAACATTCTGAAAGGTTCATATTGGAGCTTCCAGAATGAATGCCAAGCATTACAGCATACCATTTCCAAATTTCTGGCAAAGTGAATTGCATCATGGTACTCTTTTCCTCAGAGACAATACCTGACTGTGCCTGTGCAGTTGATAAAATCAAAAACAGACAATGCACATGTGGGAAATTAAAAATATAAAATGGCAATAATTTACCCATCATACCCTGTTTTTGTTAAACTAATAGTTAACAACTGGAATATAAAACCTAGAGTAAAAATGAAATAATTTATATAATTAATGCGCTACTGTCTGCTCGGTTTAATTATATATTACATGAAAAATGTTTTTATTTTACAAAAGTAAACTGAGAAAATTATAAATAAGAATGTGAAACATTCGATGAAATGATTAATTTCAATGTTAAAATCTTTTTAATGAGATTATATAATATATTGATGAGTAAATGGGTGTGAGTTGCCATATTTGTTTTTTTTCATTTTATACTGATACAAAACTGGAAGCAAATAACACCTAAAATAGGGAGACTGTCAAATTAAAACCTGTGCAACAAGCTTTTGTAATCTCAATATATAATTTTACAAACATTTAGTTTAAAGTCCAGTTGCTAAGCTTACCTCACAAATTATATACATATATATACATATACATGTATATATACATATGTATATATATACATATATATATATATACATAGGCCAGTTGCCATCCAAGGCTATAGAACCCAGTCTGTCCTGCTATTTACCCATAGCTGAAGAGTTCATACCTTTCCCAAGGGTATTAGCAAATATGTGAATGTAATGAATTTGACTGGAATTCGAACTCAGACCTCCCATTCCTCAATTCAAATCACTGTCCATTACTCCACCATGCCTCCTCACTATATATATATATATATATATATATATATATATATATATATATATATATATATATATATATATATATATATATATATATATATATATATATATATATATATATATCTATATATATATATATATATATATATATATATATATGTAGAGAGAGAGAGAGAGAGAGAGAGAGAGAGAGAGAGATAGATAGATAGATAGATATGTATGTATGTACAGTAGTCTCCCTGATGACTGGACTAAGAAGGCCTT